>OY757545.1:26460728-26586078 GCA_963584105.1 Alviniconcha strummeri | reverse complement strand
TAATGAGGTGCTATTATGCTATTGATAGTTGTGTAATTACAATTAATTTACTAATTAATCTGACAGCACTTGTTCAGCGCCTCACCTCCAGATGAGCCCTAAGCGCTTCACAATGGCAACGATAGCGCTGGTCTCTGTGTCTGCGCTCTGGTCTCTGTGTCTGCGTTCTGGTCTCTGTGTCTGCGCTCTGGTCTCTGTGTCTGCGTTCTGGTCTCTGCATCTGCGCTCTGGTCTCTGCGCTCTGGTCTCTGTGTCTGCGTTCTGGTCTCTGTGTCTGCGCTGCGCTCTGGTCTCTGTGTCTGCGCTCTGGTCTCTGTGTCTGCGCTGCGCTCTGGTCTCTGTGTCTGCGCTCTGGTCTCTGTGTCTGCGCTCTGGTCTCTGTGTCTGTGCTCTGGTCGTGTGGCAGCTCTGAGTGACTGTAGCTTTACACTGACCGTGCAACGCGCTTTGAATATCCGCCGAAGGGTTACACGTGGCAGGAGCCACGTCAAACTGCTGCCCTCTCGGCGCACGTTCTGTGTATACCATACAACCATGCACCAGTTTTCAGTGTCACTATATACGAAGCCACACACGTAGTATGCACGCGGGCAGAATGACCGAGATCTTTTACGTGCTGTTGCAGTAACACGCGGGTGGTGGTTTCGGCTTGAGGCAAAGTCTAGGATGCTAAATATTTGGTTTAAATTGGTAAACGTAAACTACAAGTTTAAGTTTTCAAATATCATGTACAAATTCCTTTACGAGATGTGTACTACAAGAAGGGAAATATAAATTGTAATTTTTGTCTACTGTTGAGACCTTCCTTGTGTGTGTATGTGTGTGTGTGTGTGTGTGTGTGTGTGTGTGTGTGTGTGTGTGTGTGTGTGTGTGTGTGTGTGTGTGTGTGTGTGTGTGTGTGTGTGTGTGTGTGTGTGTGTGTGTGTGTGTGTGTGTGTGTGTGTGTGTGTGTGACAAAGTCACAGTGGCGTCTCATGTGACAGTCTGTGCGGCCACACCGAGCCACTGAAACTGACACACTACTGCACTACTTACTGCTGTATTGAACAGATGGTGTATACAACCCAGACGATTCACGGACAGTCAGTATATCAGTCTAGTAACACTGTAGACAGATCAACTACTAATATTATTCAGTTTAGTGTTGCTTTACGTCCACAGAGGCGAGTTGGCCTATTAGGGACGGGGACAGAGTGGGAAGGAGGCGAGAGAGTGAAAGACTCGACCGCGGAAACCGCCCGAAAAAGACCGGAGAGACCGTGGACCGCCGCCAGAACAATGGAAGTGTTAAGGCGGTGTCCCCTCGCCATTGCCCAGCAACTTGTGCACTGCGCAATTGCTCTTTCAACTGCTGTGCTGGACAGAGTCACTAAGACAATGTCCGTTGCACCGCTGTTGACGAACAACTTGGACAACTCGAAGCAAAAGACGTCCAACTTGCTCAGCCCAGCACCACCTCCCTACTCATGATCTCTTCTGGGCAAAAGAGAGGCGGGTCCAGCTCCACCTCCCTCCTCTAAGATCTCTTGATCTTTTGATCTCGCGTGGAACCCTAGTGTACTTATTATTCAGGTGATTCAGTCGACTAATATACCATCCCGGCCCTGCGCGGCAGCCTTCCACATCACGGTCAGGACTGGAACTATCTGTACGACCATCAACTTTAGGAGGATTTTTGTCTAATAACTAGTGTATTTCTCAGTGGTGGAGTTTATATAGTTGTATTTACAGGCACTCACGCGGGCATGCGAGGTGAGAGTTACTCAGTGACCATCGGCGACTCAGATCTTTGCTGTTCAGCTGGTACTTGTGTCATGGTATGTCACTGACGTAGAGAGAGAGAGAGAGAGAGAGAGAGAGAGAGAGAGAGAGAGAGAGAGAGAGAGAGAGAGAGAGAGAGAGAGAGAGAGAGAGAGAGAGAGAGAGAGAGAGAGAGAGAGAGAGAGAGAGAGAGAGAGAGAGAGAGAGAGAGAGAGAGCTAATTAACTCCCTTGTGTGTAATTGGTTCTAATAACTAGTGGCCTGCGCACATAATAGACTTAATGCGCACTCCTGCCCGTCAGTATTGGCTGCTGCAACATGCAAATTTATCTAAATACAGATCCCAAACATGATAAGTCTACTTTCGTTTTCGTATTATTAGCCTGGAGTTACGTACCCTGCTGAGCCAAGGAGGCGCATCTACTTCCGGTTCAAAATGGAAGGACTGTTGAGTTTCATTACTGGTTAAAATGTTGATAGTTTCAATCACTTAGGTAACCAGTAACCGTATAGTTTATTGCAGGAGCCCTTTGTATATCATTATATGGGACAAAGTGATGGTGTTTAAAAAAGTTAAGTAGATCTTTGAGAACCAGAGCAGTGTTACAGTTTGGTGTTTTTGATATTGATGTGAATTAGGATACTTCGCTAATATCAACTTTGTCACCAAGCTGCGCAGTATCCGCAGCTCGGTCAGTTCCATGTCCTCAGATGTGATAGCATCTCTCCATGACGGATGTAAAGGGGTGCTTGGTTTTCTGGAAGGAATCTGAGTGACTTCAAAGTCTGATCAGCAACCAGTCTACATCAGCATCATGGAGGAACTGATGAGTTGCTTGGAAATCGAGAAAGTAAGCAAAGAAAAGGAAAAATACTTTTTATTTATTTTTAATTTAAAAACTCGTTAGGTTTCCATTAAATAAAACAACTGTGGCAAACAAAATTGTTTAACTGGTGGTAGAATTATAGCATAAATACACAATATTGAACATGGTCATGCGTCAGAAATAGCATTGAACAGTGAAAGGATTGTTCTGTGCACTATCAAGTTTTGGAAAGCAGTTAGGCACTTTACACTGGTCAACATGAAAAAGAATTAATAATAATCTGAGAAGAGAGTTTGAACTTTAGTTTAACTAGTCTGTTTTGACCTCGTGTATGACCATGTATGATGTTGAACTCTTTAAGTTTAACACAAATTATTTTGCTTCACATTCACAAAACTTGCTGTAAAACATGATTTCTGTAACTTAGAAATTGGTACCTGTGATCAGCGAAAAATGGCACCTTACATTTTTACAAACACAACAAAAATAATAAAACAACCAGGCACAGTAACCTTTGATTCTGAATTATTGTTAATGGATTCCAAAGCATAATTTGGAAAAAATGGCAGCCTCGAAAGCAAGATTTTATTGAAAGTAGTAACCTGAACATGTATGTTACTTGTTGATGTGAAAATTTTGTTTGCCATAAAAATATTCCTTTAACTTTCAGTCAGATAAAGAAAATAAGTAACAAGACAGAAAGTTTTCTTCAGCCTGCCTGAAAATGCTGGATTGAACATAACACTCAAATGTATTAAACTGACTGACTGAGATTGAGAAGCTTTCAAACTGAAAGTCTTTATGTGAATGATTATATTAACTATTATGTTGTAGAACTTCTACAGTTGTTTTGTGGACTTCCAGTTGCACAGATTTTGAGACCTGTTTACCCTTACACTTTTGGTGTACTTCTTAATCTTACGATTTTTAACATCAGACTACGCCAGTACACAATTTCTACACTGATTACACTTGTCAGTTTGATAAAAATATGATTTTGTCATGTTGGTAAATTTCTGTTTTAAGTTTTGCTTTTCATTGATGTTCCATTCCATCTTTTTACTTCTGGCTTACTGAGAATGCCATTTTCATATTTGGCAAAGGATGTTTTTGCTTGTATAATAATAAATTTTATTTATAATGCACCTGTGCCCATCCCAGTTCTGCAAAAATTATCTCCAAGCACAGTACAGCTTCACATATCAGGCTCAATACATAGCTAAAAAATAAATGCGTTAAAAACAACAACAACAACAACAAAAAACAGTATCTAGTTAGTACAGACATGACATAGGCTTGGGCAGGGCATTTTGCAGTGAAAATTGCTGATTTTGCCTGAAGAACAAACCCGGGATAGTTGTGAAAAGGATTATTAATGATAGTGAAATGAAAGAGCAAACATTCCTCTTTCCAATGGTACCAATGTAAATAGTAAAATACCATTGGTACATCGGAAGTATTTTTGTATTTTTTTAAAAAAAGAGAACAAATTCATCGCCGCTGCACGCTAAGTGACAACACTGTGGGCGGCCTTATACTGATAAGTGCTGGTGGTCACAAGCACCGTTACGGCTGCATTTTCACTGCTCATGCTGTTGGCGATTTCGCTTCGACGATCCTCGCAAAAAACGCTTCTGTTTTGGGTCGCGGGTCAAGTAAACCCTAATGCAGCCAATCAGAAACTATCTCAGTGGATAGAAGAAGTCGAGATTAACCAATCAAAGGTGCTTTCAAAGATTTCCATTCATATGATGTTTGGCAACATCCGTTTGAAAATTGGCAAGATGTGTCATCTGTTCCAGGAAGGATTTCACCACATAATAAGCTAAGGTAAGTTTTGAAAGGTACACCAGAAGATAGCTTAGGGATTAATCTAATTATTTAGACTTTGTTTAAGTCATTTTATGAATTATTGCAGACCTGCGGGTGAAAAAACAAGTTCAACCCAATTGAAGTTTGAAGTTGACAAACCGATAAGCCAGGCACGAGCCAGTGCGTCTACAGAAATAATATTGACCTATGCATGCTGAAATTAAGCAAATCAAGGCCATGAATGGACTGAATATGTAGGTTTATTGTATTAATGAAGAGATATATGACTTAGTGCCAAAAGGTGCACATGCAAAGGGTTATGCACTTCAGTTGAAAATAAAACATTGTTGAAAACTGTTTTTATTTGAAATGTTGTGTTGTGTAATTGCATGAATGAATGAATATATAGCACAGATAATTTCAGCAACTAGGCTGTTGTTGATTTGAAGATACAGTCATCACACACTGAAAAATCGCCGAAAAATGACCGCCAAAAACGGACATCCATATTACCGAGTGATTTTCGTCACTTTGCTTACAAGCAAATCGCAAGCACATGGAGAAACAATCACTGGTTTGTACACAGAAAACATCATTTTATACAGATAATATAACATCAACACTCATGATAGTTGTATTTTCGATCAATTGATCGCGAATGTTTGCCCTGTATGTATGTCGGATGTGTTGCAGACTCGAACTGAAAACTTTGAACAACCGAAAAACGTCAGCATTGCTTCGGAATCACCTGAAACGTCACGTGTGTTCCAATCCATGCATTTGCACTACACAGCGATACTCATTTTTTTTTTTTTCAGCGAAGTTTTGCATGAAATCTGAAGAATATTTCCCCAATTGTTTGATATTGTTGTAATATCCGACATCCCTACAAGATATCTAATATTTTGTACAAAACAAACGAGAAAGCAGTCTCTTTTTTATCAACAACATCTAGAATGTCACATGACCTTTCCCAAGTGCCTTCATTGTCCCGGCTGCATGGCGTGTCTGTTCAGAAACACCGAAAAGTGTGTTGTAGTCGCCTTCAGTGGTCTGACGTAGGTACAGTGGTCTGATGTAGAACATGCACTGTGCACTTTTTCATGAGTTTATTGAGATTATTTCCCAGTTTTCTGCTGATTTGGGTGTACGAAATGAAAGTACTGTGAAAAGTGGCATCTTCCCACGCCGAAGATTTGAAACCTGTTTTTTTTTTTATACTTAGCCAAGTACAGTGTGAAGAATTTCATTACGACAAGGCAGTATCTTGTAAATCTTACGTGCAACTGTTGATTCAGGATGTGGACTCACTTTCATCAAAAACTTGTCAGTTATAAGTGCATGATTTTTGCAGACTGGTTAGTGGTGTTGCAAGAACATTTTGCTAACTGAGTGAGAGTGACGAAGTTCAATTTTTTTTTCTGGAAGTAATTTTTGTCTTGAAAGTTATGTCAGACATCATGTTTGCCACACAACTGTTGTTGTAATGTAATGTTAAACATTAAACTTTTAAAGTTTAATTAAGCCCAGCAGATGTTAGTAATACTAATAGCAGTTCTGCGAACTGAGTACTGATTTGTGTAGAAGTCATGGTGTGTACATTTGACATGTTTGTACTGAGCAGATCAGTATTGGGACAGTTGCAGGTTATTGGGTTAATAATTTCATATTCATAATACTTCAAATTCATTGACATGACCAGGGTATGCTGAACTGAGCGTACTCCTGAGCCAAGTGGTATAGCAAGGAGGAAAACTTCAAACACAGACAGTTGCAGACGGTACAGTGAGAGACTGGTCACAGAGAATCCACATCTCGAAGAGCTGGGGGAGGGGGGTCTGGACTTAATTAATTGTTAATTACCTTAATAAAATCAGGTCATTCTGATTTGTTTTTGTTAGACTGATCTAAGCAAACAGAATGTTTTCTATGCTAAAAATTGGGGAAATATTATTTTGTTGTAATACTGATGTAATACAGAAATTTGTTTCATTTAACTTTTATGACTTGTTATTAAATGCAAACTGAGAAAAAAATCTTCTCACTGTGTTTTTGCATACACTTGTATGGCTGATTATAGTATATTGCATGAAAGGGTGTGTTACTTGTTATATAAAAAAAATATTAAAAAATTGAGTTACGCGTTTATGTCACCCATGAGATATTACAACAATCAGCATGTCACAATCATGTGTTAAATTATATGAGTGTACAAAATTTGGCACAAACATAGTAGGGGAGATGTGCACTAATAGTGTGACTTGATTTTGTGCATACTTATGCAAAACTGAAGACACAATGAACTATGCATGTTGTAATATCTGATGTACAACATGCAGCCTTTTATGACCTTTGTCAGCAAATATCTCCAAAAGTAAAGTTTTTATCTTTTGCTTTTAAGAAATATTTACTAGCATTGTGCACATTCTAAAAACACAGCTAGTTTCAGTGTATCATCAACTTTATTTTGTACCCCTTTGTCCTGTTTTCATGCACACCTTTTGGCACTAAGTCATATTCATACTGATGCAATCATAGTCTAGTAATTAAGGGTAATGAGAAATTAGCCGACAAATTGCAACCCTTTTCTTCACCCAGCAACATTTGAACTCGCCTGATTTTGTTTATGGTAAAGAGCAATGGAGTTTTATGGACGAGTCCAGCTTTGACTGGGAAAGGAAAGGCACGTAGGAGAGATACCCTTGGTACATACCAAGATCGTTTTCTTCTTCTTGTTTTTCAGTTGTTGTTTTTAACTTGTATTTTTGTTGAGTGAATTAACAGGAGTTCTCCGTCAGTCTATGATTTCAAAAATAAATAAAATAATTGAGGGTACAATAACAGTTATGCCCAACCAACAATTACATGCAACAACTTTGTTAACAAGAAGTAGAACTGATTTTGTTGTTGTTTTAACTTGTATTTTTGTTGACAGATCCAACTAGAGTGAATTAACAGTCAATCTTGCCTCTGTGATTATATTTAAAAAAAATTAAGAGTACAATAACAATTACATGAACAACTTTATGTCAGCAAGGAAAGGATCTTACTTTTTAAAAATTTTTTAATTCAGTTTGTATTTTTGTTGACAAATCCAACTTGGGTGAATTAACAGCAGCTCTGTATCAGTCAATCCTACCTCTGTTTTTTTCTCTGTTTTTTTTTTATAATTACAAAATTGAGGTACAATAACAACTACATGGTAACATGCATCAGCTTTATGTTAACAAGGAATGGATCTGATGGGGGGGAGGGGGGGGGGGTCAACTTGTATTTTTGTTCACAAATCCAGCTAAAGTGAATTATCAGGAACTCTCTGTCAGTCCCACCTCTGTGATTTAACTTTTGTTGTTGGGCAAGTTGGTTTAGATTATCTCTTCAAAATTCAACTCTTATTTTTGTTGTTGACTTTTCTTTCTCTCTCTCTCTCTCTCTCTCTCTCTCTCTCTCTCTCTCTCTCTCTCTCTCTCTCTCTCTCTCACACACACACACACACACACACACACACACACACACACACACACACACACAGACTAAGAGTCTCTCTGAACCTTGATTAGTAATACTAGATTAGTTCATGAATACTTGTAATTCCATGTTCAACTAGTTTTTGACTGTTCCAAGAATTTTTGGCTTGTTGTTTTGATTTTTGGTTGTTTGCTTTTTACCTGTACCACCTCATCTTCTTAGTTCTCTTCAGGTCTCAGACTAGGCCAGTTTAGTGGAGCCAGTACTATAGTACTAGTGTTGTTGTTAAGGTAACGTAAGTTTTTGCAACGAACTGTCACTGCTGATGGTATTGTTTATTATTGTATTTTGTGTATTATTTGTATTTTCTGAAAGCAGTTTCAGTAGAAATTGCCTACTTCAGCTGACAAGTTTATGATTGCTCATCTCTCTGCTGCCTGATGGCAGAGTCACAGAAAACATTCTGAAAAGGCTGCAATGCCTGAAACCAGGTTCCAGCCATGGATGAACTTCCCCAGGCAATTTATTCATCATAGTTTTTTTCTCATAAAATTGACTGTAGTGTTAGTGCAAGTGTTAGTGCAGGCCTGATGATTTCCGATTTTACCATTGAGAATGTTCTAAGATTAAGATTTTTTTAATAATTGTTGGTATGCTTTGTATGTTTTATTACATCAGTTGCACACACAACAAAAATAATTTTGTTAATCTGAACAGAGTGTACATAATTATGTAAAGTTTTGAAATAACTATGCACTTACAGAGTTTGGTTGTCTTTTGTGGTCCCAAGGCTGGGAATTTACATTTAAATCAAACTTCTTCTAGATTCTATTTCACTGACACATGTATAGTTGGATGTTGTATAATAAATGGACATTAACATAATCATAGCTTTTTTCTTAAGAAGTGTGACTGGAGTCACTGAGATGAGATGCAAGTGCTAGAGTGAGCCTGACGATTTCAGCTTTTAAGAATGAGAATGTTATATTTTTCGTTGTTTCATGCAACATCAGTTACATACACAACAAAAATGACTTTAATACTTGTGACTTGTGTTGCCTGCTAGTACAGTAGTAGCTAACTGGTTACTCATCTTGGAGTGCTGGGTTATTTCCCTTTATATTTTTCTCTCCTTGCTTACTTCCCTTGGCTACTTAATTCTGTACAGTTTTAGATGTCGATAAAACATGAATTATATTTTTAAAAAGGTTTTTATGTTTCTGATTTGTTCTTTCTGTGTTGTTTTGATCATTTGTCCACATTTTTATTTTTATTGGATCATCTTTGGAAAAAGTGCTTTGTCTCCAGGTAAATTGTTTTGAGCATTTTCTCAGAAAAAAGCATTTTTCAAACTGGCTTTTCACAACAACCACTTATCCACATAACATACAATTTTGTATACACCTACATTATATACATAGTGTTTCTTCTGTAAAAGATCATAGCTGTAACACTCACAACCAAAAAGGTACATTAGTTTGAAAATGCGACCTTTAGGTCAAAATGCCATGCCCGAGCCTACATGACAAAGATTATGAACTGATTTTAAAATTTTGTTTTAAATAGAAATCATATTACTGTAATAATTTAAAGCATACACAGACTAACTTAATTAATTTTGATGAAATTAAAATACACTAGCGGTTCAATAGTAAGACAATTTAAAAAAACAATCATTTTTAGAAAATCAAGTTTCTTAAATTTATATGTTACTTAAACAAAATGACATGGTAATAAACTGGTGAACATTATTAAGATCATCAACTAAAACAGTAAAAAGAAAAAGCAGCTCCATTAACTAATAACATCCAAGACACTGTAGGTTTTTCAGATACTTAAGTAAGACAGTAAAAATAAAACGGCAAGTTAAGACAATCATTTGTGCGCACAGAATATACAGAATATACAGATATACAGGAAGCTGTCAGCTTTGTTCAACACACTTGTGGGTCTGGCTGTGAAAGTCGTCAGTACAGATGCTTTTTGAAGAGGAACGTTTTCAGACTGGATTTGAAGGAGGGGAGACTTGAGGCATCATGCAGAGGTTTGGGGAGGGAATTCCAGGTCACAGGTCCTATGTATGAGAAAGCACGCTTTCCATACTTGTTGAGTTTGAGGCATGGAACAGTCATGAGACCAGCATCTGCAGAATGCAGAGAGCGGGAAGGTTGATAGAAGATCAGATTTAAGTAAGCAGGAGCAGATGAATCCCTGCAACAATAGCACAGGGTGGAAATATTGTACTCAGTCTGAGGTCGGACTGGCAACCAATGCAGAGATCTGAGCAAAGGCTTTGCATGGTCTTGCCCTCATCTGCCAAGGACAAGATGAGCTGCATTGTTTTGTACTCTCTGCAAGCGATCCAGCCTGTTTTCCAGGAGACCTCCCAACAGAGAGTTGCAGTAGTCCAGCCTTGACAGAATGAAAGATGAAACCAGCTTCTTCGTCACATCAACAGTTAGGTGGCGCCTAAGATGCCCTATTTTGCGTAATTCTAGAAAGATCTGCAGAGAAGGCTGACATGTTGATCCATGGAAAAATTGCTGTCAAGACAGACCCCTAGGTTTCTAACTTTGTAAGAGAATGGTATAGTGGAACCACACAGAGTCAGAGAAGAGGTTTGTGGGACAGATTCAAGCTTTGCATAATCTCCGTCTTGTCGTCATTCATTCTCAGCCTGTTGCAAGCCATCCAGTCTCTCACAGATCCAACAACAAAACAAAATTACACACAGCTGCAAGGTCCAAGACTGCGGAAACTTAGTAGTGTGCAAAACATCTGACCATAATTGGTAATCTAGATCTGAGTATGAAGAAAGTTTGTGCGGTGTGTTTAAGCATTTTTTTATATTTTTTTATTGCACTTTGCTGATGGAGCAGAGAGGAGGCTTGAGTTCTCTTTCATTGTGGAATGAAAACGGACACTGACAAACAACCCTAAGACCAAAGACTGCAACCTGCAAGCCTCCAAGTGCCCAACGCAAGGACAGCACAGCACAGTGGTGCCACCATGTTGAACGCTGTTTGGACGCCATTCTGTACAACACAGTTGCTTGGTGGTGCCAGTTGACTTCCATTTTACCCCAAATTGCTGAATGCACTATCTTTGTGTAGCTTACTGTGGTACAACTCTGAACCCTGGTAACCCTTTACACAGTTTACAGGTCCACTGATGTGTACACAGTTACAGGTCCACTGATGTGCTGTGCATAGTACAACTAAACCCTGGTAACCCTTTACACAGTTTACAGATCCACTGATGTGGTGTGTGCAGTACAACTGAACTCTGGTAACCCTTTACACAGTTTACAGATGTGGTGTGCATAGTACAGCTCTGAACCCTGGTATTCCTTTACTCTTTACATATTAGGTCATATGCTTTACATATCAGTCATTAGACAGGTCCACTTAGGTGGTATGTGTAGTGCTCACAAGTTACAAAGTCTGATGAATCTTGGTAACCCTTTACACAAGTTACAGAACTTTGCACTATAATTACAGTCCCAGGGATGCAGTGTGTGTAAGACTAAGTAGTATTAATACAAATATGAACCTGGGTAACCTTGAAACTGAAGTAAAGCATGGGCCCATGTTGGTGTTTACATGTGTGCAGTACAGCTCTAACTTCTAAGCCTGCTTTTGTCCTTAACCATTTAAAGTTTTATATCACATACTGATCCTGGGCATGGGCTGTAGAGTAATGTATGGAATGAAACTGCCACTTGCCAGCCTTGTTTAGTTTATTATCCTTCACAGGCAGGGTGACGGTTAGTGTTACTGTTAATCCTTCACAGGCTGGGTGACTGTTAGTGTTACTGTTAATCCTTCACAGGCTGGGTGACTGTTAGTGTTACTGTTAATCCTTCACAGGCTGGGTGACTGTTAGTGTTACTGTTAATCCTTCACAGGCTGGGTGACTGTTAGTGTTACTGTTAATCCTTCACAGGCTGGGTGACTGTTAGTGTTACTGTTAATCCTTCACAGGCTGGGTGACTGTTAGTGTTACTGTTAATCCTTCACAGACTGGGTGACTGTTAGTGTTAATCATTAGAGGCTGACTGACTTGGCATGCGCGTTTGTGAAGTACAACTCTGAGCTTTGCTAATCCTTTACAACTGGCACTGTTTACAGGCCCTGCCACTGATGTGCCTGCAGTGATGGCCACACAAGGGCCACTTGAAGGCGGTGGAGTGGCAGAAGGGGGAGGAGGGGTGGCTGAGCGAGCACACCTGGTGCAGATAGCACTTCCAGAACAGCACGCAGTGAGTGACCTCAGCACCACTATCCCAATATCAGAACACAGCCCCTGGTGCAGATAGCACTTCCAGAACAGCACGCAGTGAGTTACCTCAGCACCACTAACCCAATAGCAGAACACAGCCCCTGGTGCAGATAGCACTTCCAGAACAGCATGCAGTGAGTGACCTCAGCAACACTATCCCAATAGCAGAACACAGCCCCTGGTGCAGATAGCACTTCCAGAACAGCACGCAGTGAGTGCCCTCAGCACCACTGCCCCCCTTGTAGAACACAGCCCCTGGTGCAGATAGCACTTCCAGAACAGCACACAGTGAGTGACCTCAACACCACTATCCCATAGTACCAGTGCTTGTGCTTTTTTTCTTTCTGTCACTCAGTTTTGTCATAGTAATTAGTACTGTTGTCTTCATGTGTTTCCTAGATCCGTGCTGATGATGATACTCTCCCTCCCACATAAAGCTCTGCCTGCTGATAACAAGGGTCAACCTAAAAGTCTGTCCACAGGTTCTCTCACTTGCTTTTAATGATAATGATAATGATGGATTATTTTGTGTGCTTCCATAGTAAAAGAAGGGTTAACATTTGCCAGGTCTTACAGTATTTGTGGCTGAGACACTTCAACAGTTCCCATGAAAAAATATTTCTAATGCTTTTAATAGTTTTATTTTCCTGCAGTGCTAGTCCTCACAACTGAGGTCAAGGTTATT
The DNA here is from genome assembly GCA_963584105.1 of Alviniconcha strummeri. Taxonomy (NCBI): domain Eukaryota; kingdom Metazoa; phylum Mollusca; class Gastropoda; family Provannidae; genus Alviniconcha; species Alviniconcha strummeri. The sequence goes on along the minus strand of OY757545.1, from coordinate 26,573,244 downwards.
GAATCATACCTACAGGAGCAGGACAGCTGACCCTTGGACTGTCTGTTCCACAGTCCCGACCTTGTGCCCTGACTTTGGGAATGTAAGGAGTGGCGGGTAGGATGGAGGTTTACCAGGGTCCAGGACCACTCAAAAGCTGTAGATTCAGAATTTCAATGCTATACGTGCTGTGGAGAACCAAGTGTTCTTTAGGTGTGGCTGAAGTAGTTAGAATTTCATGTTGCCAGTGGATGTATGTATTTGCTGGGCTTGTAAGAATTTGGTGGAGGTTTGTTCACTGGTTTCTGTTTACTGGTTCCCCAGGGAGCGGGGATAGCTCAGTGGTTAGAGCTCCAGACTTGTGATTGAAAGGTCACAGGATTGATTGAGTCCCTGCAGGAATGGTGGGAGAATTTTCTTCTCCATGGTCAACTTTTTATGCTGACTCTTATTTCAGTATTTGTTCCACCCCCTTGTTACCGCAGTAGCACAAAAAAGGTCCCGGTCATTCTGCCCAAAGTGCAGATGGCAGGTTACACCTAAACACACATGCATCTTACATATCTGGCTTTGCATTATGTGACACGGTGCATAGCTGTATGGTGTACCCAGAACATGCTGAGATGGCAGCAGTTTCATGCGGCACCAGTGCTGTAAGTACAGCACTGTGGTGGATATTCAAGAGTGGGCTATAAAAACTAGTCACTTATGTAGAATTGCACGTGAACACAGTGGGTCTGCTTGAGAGTGCTATACAAAATTGATCGGCAACAAATATATAGTAGACTTAGTGCCAAAAGGTGTGCAAGAAAAGAGGACAGAGGCACTAGAAAATAAAGTTGACAGGATGTGAGTGAGTAATGCATTTTTTTAATGAACACATGTGAAGTCATCCACCATTGAAGGGAGAAGGCAGTGCTGCTCTTCGTTCCTGAGAAATTTGACTTTCAGTGTGATTTGTGACAAGATGTTGAACATTACACATTACAACAAGCCCATATCACTGTGCTGCTAATCATGCAGTTAACTGCAAAAACCCAACTGATCTTACAAGATATGATCCACATGAGTATTACCAAGTGAACTGTTGTTGTTCTGTGTCACACAGAACAGCATGCTATGCATGGTTTTTTGCAATAGGTAATGTTCAACATACAGCCAATCTTGAACATTTTTAAATGAATAAACAGCAACACATTTAGAAACATAAACAGTTATTCTTTAATAGAACAATATGTGACAAGGAAGATTTGATGATTTTTTCCCCTCAAATTTAAGCTTTCTTGACATAAACAGCAAATGATATAAGAAATATGTCATACATTACTATTTCAACAAGATGTACAATGCTGTTTGTTTCTTGATGAAAATGACAAATCAGTAACTTTTTATTACTGTAAAGTATAAAGACACATAACTATTTCCATGTGAACAGTTTTTGCTCCATTAATTTTGTTGTAGTGGATAACATAACATTAATGAGACAATATGGTACTTTGTTTTTCATAACAAAAGAGGTAATACTTATTATTTAACAAACAAGTAAGTGTTTTGTAAGAGAAAATGGAGCATGTTAAAGTGAGTGTAACTTTTGCTGCTTTTGGGGGTCACAGGGAAACATACACGCAACCTGTCATCCATGTGTTTCTTGGTGATGTTGACTCGGGTGCCTAGGACAAAAATAGTTGAACAGTTAAAAGTGAAAGAATTAATAATAATAAAATATGAAAAATTGTAATATTACTAAAAATATCACGGCCAAAGAATAATGCTATTAAGATCGGCACCTTACATTTTTAGAACTCTGGAAGACAGACAGGCATGGTCACTATAATTATGTCGAACGTTATTATTTCCACAGCTCGTGTTGTAATCATAATGTTCAACACCTAACTTGACAACTTTAACCTGTGTAAATTCAAATTGTAAGCCATATATGATGATTTGTTTGAAGACATAGTTTGTAAACAAAACCAACTGCGTTAAGTGCAAGCAAAAAATGTAAAGAGTACGATCAGAATATATTGTTTATAACCAGTCTGCTTTCGTTCATTACGATTTCAGCACACCCATGTTGTAAGAAACTTGGTGAAAACAAATTTACAAAAGCATCTGAACAAACTTTAGATCGACAGCAACAAAAACTTGCTCTGTATGCTAACATTTTGATACTTTTAAAAGATTTGGCATATACCAATATAAATATCATCGCATAACCGGAACATTTGACTAAATCTCCGCCAAATCTGTGATGAATGTTTAAATAAAGTTGAACGTTACGGTCTTCAAAAATATGACCACACACCTTTCACGTATCAGAACATCTCTTCCATGCAGCCATGTGCTGAAAGCAAATGACCCGGATGTGTAACATGGCTGACCAGAAGTAGTGCAAAAGCGCAAAATCTTAATTTTTTTCCTTTTGCTTGTTTAATCTAATAGTAATACATTGTTGAACATTATTGCAACAATTTTATGAAGAATGGCAAAATATTTTTTTTAAACTACCCAGACATTTGGCAGTAAAATAAAACATTGGTGCCTGATGCAGTGACATACCACAGTGACTGGAGGAAAGTTTTGACGAAAGAGAAGGTCCGTTCTTCACTACGTTGTCTGCCGATACTGGTCATGAAACATTTCAACACACATAACGTTCAACCGAGGAATATTTCGGAGCCTCTAACTCCAAAAACAAAACTTAGAGATAATCGATTTTATATGAACTGTGTAAAGCGATATCTCCTCTGTGCAAATCGGTGACTGAGGTAATGTTTTGATTCGACATGTACGTGAATGAAAGCATCGAAAGTACTCACCGTGAGTGTGTCTGTTTTCAGGGGTCAAATGTCGTGGCGCTTTTCACTTTCAAAAAATATTTCTCCATCTGTTCCAGATTTGGAGCTCATATTGTTTCTACAGTGATACTGACCAATTATGAACACACACACAAAGCAACAACAAGACAAGTGTTTCAAACGGATTTTATTGACAGTCAAAAATCCGACCCCCATTTGCGCTCCTTTTGGCACTAAGTCATATATATTTTTTATTTCACAGTCACTTGTGAGAGGACTTGCAGGTTTGCCATCATACAGTTTCATTGTATGTTTGTGATTTGGTTTTTGTTGCTGTTGACAACAACGTCTTCTACCTGTTTGCCTGTATGTCAGTCTGTCTTAGTGAATGTCAGGTGTCTCAAAAGTTATACAGGTCAGAGGCTGAACTTCAGCTGAATGAAAATGTCAGCTCTGTGTGTGTGTATGTTTGTGTGTGTGTGTGTGCATACATGCGTGCATGCATGCATGCATGCATGTGTGCACAGAATGTATGCTATATCACCTAGTAAGCAAACTTTCTCTTCATAAGTCAGTACCAGCTGTGTAAGGATTTGTTGATGGGGTAATGCTGCTACAGCGCTAGCACAGCAATAGGTCTCCGTATGTAAGACAACGAGATGAGTTAAAATGTCCCTGATATTTCAGCCTCAGCCTTCTTCAGGAGGATTTCAATCACACTAAGGTAGCTACAGCACTAAGCTCACAAACAATGTAAACACCCCCCCCCCCCCCACTAAAAGTTGTTTAAAATCCTGTGTGGATTCCAGCTAAAATTGATAGCAGCTGTAGCTGGGCCTATATCCTACTGGGTTGAATGGTAACTGCCTGGGAAATCCTCATGTTGTGCTTGGGGTCACAGCCAGTGCCACTGTTAATGTTTGTTCTTCTGTTTGATTGCTGTAATTGTAAATCACAACTGCTCCGCTAGTCAGCGGGGCCCTGAGCCACATGTCTTTAAGAAGTTATAACATTAGTTGGACAACAGCCAGTACAATTAGAAATAATGGAATGTTGTTTGGTTTAGTCATGCTCCTGAATGGACTGATTCCATTGCTTATGAAGTTATGGTATTCAGAACAACAAAAACAAGTCTGTTTCTTTCTGTTATAATTTTTGCCTCTTCTTTTTTCCCAGTCACTGCAGCCTCCGGGCAAGGAGAGTGTAAGCAGTGCCGGCAGCATGAGTTCTGTTTTGGGTGGTGGCGCTGGGGCACCACGTAAGGTGTTGAAGGGCAAACCCAAACCACTCTACTTCTGGACCTCTGCTGATGTCAACAAGTGGTGGCGGAAACATGGCGGTCTCTGCTACCAGCTGTATGGGGATCTTTTGACTGAGCACGATGTAGGAGGTGGGTACGCTGATCCTTACAGGGATCTGCACAGCCTCCGCTACACTGTTGAGACTATCAGTACCCGGTACCGGCAATAAAAAATGATAAAAGTTTTTGTACCAACCCTCCGTCAACATTACCTAGGCCTGATATTACAATGTGCCTGTGGGTTTTATCACATTTGTTTTTTTCTGTATGTGTATGCACCACTGATGTTTGATGTAGATCTAGTTTCCGAATAACGACCTTCATGTTCCTCAGTGCTGATGTCAGCAAAACAATTGATCTTGTAGCCTACTGACGACTCGCCTTTACAAACTGTAATCAAACTCACTTTTGTTGCCAATTTGGCTTCATTCACTATATAGCTGGTGGTTTTGATGGTTTTCTCAGCTGTTTCAATGGTTCCTTTGTTTGAAATGACAATGATACGATTTGGTCGGGGTGGGCAAGAAAAACAAAACAAACAACAGCAACTGTATGCTTCATTGCATCATACTGACACAGTTCAATCTAGAATGAAAGCGGAGTGGGGGGAAATTGGTCAACACAGCTGCTTTATTCAAACAGAAAAGAAATGGTCTGGTAGCTATCTTACAGTCAGCACTCATACTTTGGAACCTGTCCATTTGAGGAGGGCACAAGGAGGGCACTTTTAGCATGCGACACGTACGGCTTCTGGTGTGGCTGAGCATTCATGGTTTTGCTTGCTGATCAACACTGGAAGCAATCCTGTTTAGCCAGAGCTTGCTTCTGGACCCAGTGTACAGAATATCTCCAACAAGTCACACAGTTTTAGCTGTGCTCAGTTTTAGCCAGTACTTGGCACCAGTGACTTTATTTTTCACTGGTATTAGGGAAGCATGTACCTGTAAAAATCAGCATATGCCGGTCTAGTGGAGGCTCTGATCTCTTGACAGGATGATACAGCTACACAGGGATCTGTTGACAGGATGATACAGCTGTACAGGGATCAGTTGACAGGAAAATACAGCTGTATTGGGATCTGTTTACAGGATGATACAGCTGTACAGGGATCTGATGACAGGATGATACAGCTACACAGGGATCTGTTGACAGGATGTTACAGTTGTACAGGGATCTGTTGACAGGATGTTACAGTTGTACAGGGATCTGATGACAGGATGTTACAGTTGTACAGGGATCTGTTGACAGGATGTTACAGTTGTACAGGGATCTGATGACAGGATGATACAGCTGTACAGGGATCAGTTGACAGGATGATACAGCTGTACAGGGATCTGTTGACAGGATGATACAGCTGTACAGGGATCTGTTGACAGGATGTTACAGTTGTACAGGGATCTGATGACAGGATGATACAGCTGTACAGGGATCTGTTGACAGGAAAATACAGCTGTATTGGGATCTGTTTACAGGATGATACAGCTGTACAGAGATCTGTTGACAGGAAAATACAGCTGTATTGGAATCTGTTGACAGGATGATACAGCTGTACAGAGATCTGTTGACATGAAAATACAGCTGTATTGGGATCTGTTGACAGGATGATACAGCTGTACAGGGATCTGATGACATGATAATACAGCTGACAGAGATCTCTTGACAGGATGATAAGCTGTACAGGGATCTGTTGCCATCAGTCCTGTGGTACTGTCCCCTCCAGTTGCCATCAGTCCTGGAGTGCTGTCCCCTCCAGTTGCCATCAGTGCTGTCCTCTCCAGTTGCCATCAGTCCTGTAGTGCTGTTCCCTCCAGTTGCCATCAGTCCTGTAGTGCTGTCCCCTCCAGTTGCCATCAGTCCTGGAGTGCTGTCCCCTCCAGTTGCCATCAGTGCTGTCCTCTCCAGTTGCCATCAGTCTTGTAGTGCTGTTCCCTCCAGTTGCCATCGGTCCTGTAGTGCTGTCCCCTCCAGTTGCCATCAGTCCTGTAGTGCTGTCCCCTCCAGTTGCCATCAGTCCTGTAGTGCTGTCCCTTCCAGTTGCCGTCAGTCCTGTAGTGCTGTCCCGTCCAGTTGCTGTCAGTCCTGTCCCCGCCAGTTGCCGTCAGTCCTGTAGTATTGTCCCCTCCAGTAGCCATCAGTCCTGTCCCTGCCAGTTGCCATCAGTCCTATCCCCACCAGTTGCCATCAGTCAACCAATCAATCAGTCAGTATATCTTTATTGCCACGTATCACATTAAATATACATGCACATGGAATGAAGCATGGTGTTGAGAGCATTCGTGATCATAGTGTTACACACATTCACAATAACAGGTTAACAATGTATATAGTACTATAATAATATGATGGACAGATCATAGAATACTCAAAATTAAACACAGTTACAGCCTGTTACAGTAATCGCTTCATGTTTTATTTAAACAAGAGAGTAAAATACCAGGCTATTACGTAAAGGTGAAGAGGAACAAGGACAGTATCAACAAAGGATGGGGGGGGGGGGGGGGAAGAAAGGTGTGCTTAACACCCACATCAGTCCTCACCGACCCACACCCGCCTCAACCTGATTCATGTGAACTCGTGCAGAGCCCACAGTACAGGAGTACCCTACTAAGAGTGCGTGGGTACCAGCATAAACAAGGGGAAGTCACTCCTAGTAAACCACATGGAAGATGGCTGCATGTGTGCAGATGATTTACACAACTGAATAAAAGAACCTTTCGGATTATTACCTTAAATTCAGAGGACATCTTACGTACGTGGAAGGATTACCTCTGACATGTGTCTAAGATGTGAAAACGCGACTCTAAACTAAATAAGGTAAGAATTACCACTATGATAACCCATAACTGATTTGGCAAAGCTAACTAGGTCATTCAGGAGAGAGAAAAAAAGGAAAAAAAGTATTGTTTTAACCAACTCCAACTCAGTTCAAAAAGTATTTTTAGTTAAATTATTTTATAATCAAATAAATTGTTCTGGCTAGTGGAGATTGGCAAAATGACCGCAAGGCCCAACAGTGGGGCGTCACAGCGTTTTAGACCTAGGTGACAGCCACAGAGACAGGGAGCAACAGCCAGGGTATGCTGCATGAGACTGAAACTCAGTTGCACAGGCATGGTAAGGTAAATGGTGTGATAAAACTGTTGGTATGGTTAATTAAACAGAGTTGAGAATGAAAAGTCATATATGGTTCAGTTGTAGCGCTGTCCCCTCCAGTTGCTGTCAGTCCTGTAGTGCCGTCCCCCCACTAGCTGCCTGGTCCTGTCCCCTCCAGTTGTTTTTGTCAGTATCCGTGTCAAGTCAGGAGTAGTTGAAAGCAGGCCGTATTAGGATGTGCAGTTTAGTGGAGCTCTGGGGACCGCTGGCTGTGTTTCTTAGTAAAATCTGTGACTGAGTCTGATGCAGTGAGTGATCAGCAGGTGTCAGGTTATTCAACTTTGGAGGTCAGAAACAGGAGCTTGAAGACATGTGCCTTGTCCCCCCCCCCCCCCCCCCCACACACACACACCACCCCCTCCCCTGGCCTCCGATGCTCAAGCTCATGCAGTAGAAACTGGGTTTTGCCGCTGGCCCTCTTGGATTTGTTCAGTGATGTCTGGCCAGCCATGCCAGCCCCCACAGGTATGAAAGGAACATGATTTGGGTGTTCAACAGAGCTGCTGTTAGTTGGGTTCTGAAAAGTAAAAGGATTTAACCTGTACACAACTCTTTTGCTGCAGTGTAAGTTATCAGTTGTCTCTCTATCCTCCATTGTAAGCAAAGGGGCATTAGGTGCTACTGTTTTTAAATCAACATCAGTAGTTTCCTACTGACTAAAAAATAAAAAATAAATATTTGTTTCTTCCATTATTTCCTCTTGGTCAAAAACCATGTCACCATTATTTCACTGTATAAAACACATTGATTTATTTGTATAATTATGGTTTTGTAAGTTGCAAAAATATCTGCTTGTTTTTTCTCCATCTTGTAACCACTTTACCCTTTATCTGAAGTCTGTCATGCCTTCCAGCTGTCTGTTCATGATTACCTGTAGTTCAGTTTTCTTTTCTTCTAAAAGTGTCATTAAGTGTGGCATTCCAGCCAGGTTTCCTCTCTCTTTTTGTGAATTTCCTAAGATATAGTTTTCCCATGAATTTCCATGAGAAGCACTTCAAAGAACAACTGAGCATATTTCTAAAACTCAACTGTTTTATTAAAAATATCATGAATGTTACCAAAATTATATACTGGCAATGCATTTTTATAAAAAAAAAATTCAAGTCATGTATTAATAAATCCAGGGTTCCTGGCAGACTCGGAAAAGGGGATGTTATGAGAGCCAAGAGTAATCAAGTCAGGGAGGGAAATGATGGACAGTTTCAAGGAAGACGAAAAGGGAAAGAGAAGAGCTGGTTTATTGTGTTATTTGGCTGTAATTTTATCATGTCAGTTGGCCGTAACTTGATTGTCATGTCATTTGGCTGAAATTTGTTCTTCATGTCAGTTGGCTGTAGCTTTGAGTTTGACATGTCATTTGGCTATACTTGGTATTTTATAACTTGGACTTCATGTGAAATGGCTGTAACCTGGACATTCATCATGTCACTTGGCTGTGTTTTACTGATCTGTTGTTTTCGTTCTTCTCATTCTGCCAAACCACCATGAGTAATGCGTGTCTTTGTAGTGTGTGTGCGTGTGTGTGTGTGCATGTGCACATGCATGCTTGTGTGCATGCATGTGTGATGAAATGAGTGTATTCTTGTGTCTTTGTAAGTGCTAAGGGCTCTTATGAGATGAGGTGCCATAAATAATCTGTTTGTTGATTGTTCTTTTGTATTATAACTTCATGTGAAATGGCTTTGACTGGACATTGGATTCTGTGTAAGTTGGATGTGATGTGGTTTGCAGGTCGCACTCTGATACGCATGAATGAAATCAAACTGGAAAAGATGGGCATCACCAATGTGGAACACAGGTAGGACTTCTGAAACTTGAGGTTCATAGTGATGTGAGGGGGTCAGTTTTGGAAGAGAATTGACTGTTTGGCCAACTGACAGGGTGCCAATAGGATGCTGTGGAAGAAGCAGAAACTTAGGGAGCGCTTTCACAAACTCAGAGCGCTCTACAACTTAAAAAATAATAATAATAAAATGGAAGAAAAATGTAAAGTTGCTACTAAACCAATTAAATCATGAAAAGTATCAAATGAAAGCTGAATTTACCATCTTTTAAACCCTGTAAACAGAATGTACAAACATGACTTAATTGTTTTACAACAATAATGGGAAGAGCATGCCATGATATTGCAGCTAATACAGCATACAAAATGGAAATGTTATTAAAACATGCATGAGAATAAAGTGCATGCTCAGATGGTTAAAATGATACATAACATTTATAATACAATACTCTTTGTGAGAAGCATGATTCCCTCAAAGACTAGAAACAAAAGAAAACAGCATGAACGTTCCCCTAACGCATGCGCCCTTTCTAGCAGCATCGCTGGTATCAAGTAGTCTATTAATAAAACATAGTGTCTGCAGTGTGCAGTACTTAGTTTCTGCCCAAAATAACTACATCAGTGAAGGCTGACAAAATAGTGCTCTACAAAAACACTGATTAAAACAGAATGACTTTAATTGAGTCAAAACAGCAGTTCATTGCTAGTGCTACACAGAGAAAGCAAGTGAGGGTTATAAAAATAGATCTAGTCATGGTAAGAGAGTGAGGCATTGGCTACTGATATAGCTTGATCCTGCATCTGAATACACAGCACAGACAATTCTAAGACACCAAATTATGCATGGCTTGGTGCACAAAAAGGAGTGGGTTACAGACAACAGGCGACCAAAATGTAATTGGTAAAAAATGGATTTGAATCAGGCACACACCTCCTATTGTCAGTCAGCCATGTCATAGCACGCTATGTGCAGCATGTCGCAACAAAAGCGTCATCTGCTCTGGTTCTGGGTTTACTAGCAGTACAGTCCTGAGACTGCAAGGTCGTGATAACTGTGGTGGGAAACCTGGAAACGTGCACATAGTCCTCTTGCTCACAGAAAACACCTAACGAAACGCTGCAGCATTTTATCCCTACACAGTACCAGCACCTTTGACTTTTTCCAGCACCAGACAAACCTTTTAACGTAACAGCAGGTATGAGCCAGTCCAGCAGGATCTTTGTGTCATAGTACTTGGACTTAATGAGCTGGATGTGTTCACACCTCTTTTACTGACCTTGAAGGTTGTGGCAATAGGCTGCAGTTTGGCAAAATTCAGTGTTGTTTATTTGGGTAAGCCCATTTCAGTCAAGACTTGGTAAAACAAGGAATGTTGGTGATGAAGTGGCTTCCTGGATGTAGCTGCAGGTCCAGATGGTGAAATTCACATGACAGCTTATGCATGATATAGCTGCAGGTGCAGATGATGACAGTCACATGACAGTTGATGCGTGATATAGCTGCAGGTGCAGATGATGACAGTCACATGACAGTTGATGCGTGATATAGCTGCAGGTCCAGATGATGACAGTCACATGACAGTTGATGCGTGATATAGCTGCAGGTGCAGATGATGACAGTCACATGACAGTTGATGCGTGATATAGCTGCAGGTGCAGATGATGACAGTCACATGACAGCTTATGCATGATATAGCTGCAGGTGCAGATGATGACAGTCACATGACAGTTGATGCGTGATATAGCTGCAGGTCCAGATGATGACAGTCACATGACAGCTTATGCATGATATAGCTGCAGGTGCAGATGATGACAGTCACATGACAGTTGATGCGTGATATAGCTGCAGGTCCAGATGATGACAGTCACATGACAGCGGACTCATGATGTAGCTGCAGGTCCTGATGATGACAGTCGTGACAGCTGACGCATGATATAGGTGCAGGTCATGATGACAATTGTGACAGCTGACACATAATGTAGGTGCCAGTCATGATGATGACAGTCATTTGGCAGCTGACACATGATGTAGCTGCAGGTCCTGATGATGACAGTCGTGACAGCTGACGCATGACATAGCTGCAGGTCCTGATGATGACAGTCATGACAGCTGACGCATGACATAGCTGCAGGTCCTGATGATGACAGTCGTGACAGCTGACGCATGACATAGCTGCAGGTCCTGATGATGACAGTCGTGACAGCTGACGCATGACATAGCTGCAGGTCCTGATGATGACAGTCGTGACAGCTGACGCATGATATAGGTGCAGGTCATGATGATGACAATTGTGACAGCTGACACATAATGTAGGTGCCAGTCATGATGATGACAGTCATTTGGCAGCTGACACATGATGTAGCTGCAGGTCCTGAAGATGACAGTCCCATGACAGTTGACACATGATGTAGCTGCAGGTCCTGAAGATGACAGTTGCATGACAGCTGACACATGACATGATGAATCTGCAAGTCCTGATGATGACAGTCACATGGCAGCTGACACATGATGTAGCTGCAGGTCCTGATGTTGACAGTCATGACTGCTGACATGTTTCCAGGCATGAGCTGATGCAGCACATCCTGCGCTTGCGTCTGAAGCATGAAATGGCCGACTTAAAAAATCTGGATCAACGAGGTGAGTCTACTCACCATGTGTGTGGGTGTGTGTGTGTGTGTGTGCATGTGTTCTAGACAGGGATGTTTGCTAGCAGAACTCCAGTAGTGGTATACATGGCTGTGTATCTGACCTGCTACAGTGATTGTCTGACTGGGTTCCAGGAACCACTTCTGCCACCTTATAGACATCACATCGGTTTGAAAAATGTCACTGATACCTCCAGTAGAAATGAATTACATTATTTAGGCACTCTGTTGGTGGAATTTTGTCATGCAAGGTGCCAGACTTTGATACTCAGTGTTTTGGTTAGATATTTTGAAATGAGTGTTGTGAAAGTAGGGGTGAAAATGGTGATGTGACTCTTGTGATGGTGGAAGGATGAAAATAGTGATGTGACTCTTGTGGTGATTGTAAGGGTGAACATGGTGATGGGACTCTTGTGGTGATTGTAAGGGTGAACATGGTGATGGGACTCTTGACCGTTGTGTGTGGCAGGTGTTGGATTTGATCTCAAGCTACCCGACCCAAGGCCTGCAGCTGTACCTGTGGACAAAAATGACAAGACGGAGAAAAGCAGCAGTAAAATTTCTACCACCAGTTGATTACTTCTTTTCCCTGCTTCTGCAGCAACAGCAGTGTGACCGGGGCCACAGGCCGTGTGACAGGGGCCTCAGGCAGTGTGACAGTGACAGTATGATAGGGGCCTCAGGCAGTGTGATAGTACAACAGGGGCCACAGGCAGTGTGACAGTGACAGTGTGACAGGGACCTTGGGCCACAGGCCGTGTGACAGGGGCCTCAGGCGGTGTGACAGTGACAGTATGATAGGGGCCTCAGGCAGTGTGATAGTACGACAGGGGCCACAGGCAGTGTGACAGTGACAGTGTGACAGGGACCTTGGGCCACAGGCAGTGTGACAGGGGCCACAGGCAGTGTGACAGTGACAGTGTGACAGGGACCTTGGGCCACAGGCAGTGTGACAGGGGCCACAGGCAGTGTGACAGGGGCCTTGGGCAGTGTGACAGTGACACTATGATTGGGGCCTCAGGCAGTGTGACAGTATGACAGGGGCCACGGGCAGTGTGACAGGGGCCACAGGCAGTGTGACAGTGACAGTAGGACAGGGGCCACAAGCAGTGTGATGGTATGATGGGGGCCACAGGCAGTGTGACGGTATGACAGGGGCCACAGGCAGTGTGACAGTGACAGTATGACAGGGGCCTCAGGCAGTGTGACAGTATGACAGAGGCCACAGGCAGTGTGACAGTGACAGTATGACAGGGGCCACAGGCAGTGTGACAGTGACAGTATGACAGGGGCCACAGGCAGTATGACAGGGGCCACAGGCAGTGTGACAGTGACAGTAAGACAGGGGCCACAGGCAGTGTGACAGGGGCCACAGGCAGAGTGACAGTGTGACAGGGGCAGTGTGACAGGGGCCACAGGCAGAGTGACAGGGGCCACAGGCAGATTGACAGTGTGACAGGGGCCACAGGCAGAGTGACAGTGTGACAGGGACCACAGGCAGAGTGACAGTGTGACAGGGGCCACAGGCAGAGTGACAGTGTGACAGGGGCTACATGCAGATTGACAGTGTGACAGGGGCTACATGCAGATTGACAGTGTGACAGGGGCCACAGGCAGTGTGACAGTATCACAGGGGCCACAGGCAATGTGACAAGCACCACAGGCAGAGTGATAATGTGACAGGCGCCACAGGCAGTGTGACAATGTGAAAGGGACCACAAGCAGTGTCACGGCCATAAACAGTGTGAAAGGGCCCACTGGCACTGTGAAAAGGTGCACAAGCAGTGTATGGGCCACTGACAGTGTACAAATGGGCTACTTGCAGTGCATAAAAGTCCACAGGCAGTGTTAAATGGGCCACAGGTGGTGTGAAGAAGGCCACGGGCAGTGTGAAATTGGCCACAGGCAGTGTGAAGAAGGCCATGGGCAGTGTAAAGGCCATGGGCAGTGTGAAATGGGCCACATGTGGTGTGAAGAAGGCCATGGGCAGTGTGAAATGGGCCACAGGTGGTGTGAAGAAGGCCATGGGCAGTGTGAAATGGGCCACAGGTGGTGTGAAGAAGGCCATGGGCAGTGTGAAATGGGCCACAGGCAGCGTGAAGAAGGCTATGGGCCACCGGGGTGTGAAGACCATGGGCAGTGGGAAATGCCTGTTTCCAAAGTGAGCTGCAAGCAGTGATGCCAAAAAGGAGCCATGTTTGGAGGCAAAGATGGCTGTGAAAGGCAAAGTGACCAGGGAATGCCTGTATATTACAGTCCATTGCCCTGGCCATTAGAACGAGAACAAGTGTGACCCCTATGTTAACTAACAGGTCTTCGCCCCTCTGCTGCAGTGGTACATTTATTGTTGCCCTGGTCACTACAACAGTGCACTTCTGTTGCCCTGTCCACTGGAGCAATACATTCCTGTTGCTTGGCCACTACGCCAGTACATTTCTGTTGCCCTGGCCACCAGTGGTACACTTCTGCTGCCCTGGCCACCAGTTGTACATTTCTGTTGCCCTGGCCACCAATGGTACATTTCTGTTGCCCTGGCCACCAATGGTACATTTCTGTTGCCCTGGCCACCAGTGGTACATTTCTGTTGCCCTGGCCACTGGTGGTACATTTTTGTTGCCCTGGCCACCAGCGGTACATTTTTGTTGCCCTGGCCACTACGCCACTACATTTTTGTTGTCCACCAAGAACAAGAAAAGGACTGTCCTTGGCTAAGTCACCACCTGACAACAGGAAAAGGACTGCCATTGACGCAGTCACCTGACAACAGGAAAAGGACTGTCCTTGACTAAGTCACCTCCTGACAGTCCTTGGCTAAGTCACCACCTGACAACAGGAAAAGGACTGTCCTTGGCTAAGTCACCTCCTGACAACAGGAAAAGGACTGTCCTTGGCTAAGTCACCTCCTGACAACAGAAAAAGGACTGTCCTTGGCTACATCACCAGCTGACAACAAAGAGAGGACTGCATGCTGCTAAAGTGTTTCTGCATCATTTGTAGTTTATGAAGTGAAATGTGCAATATGATAATTTTATCAGACATCTATTATAGAAGTTACAAATTATGTTTGGGCAGACATTGTCAATCACATGTCAGTGACAACTTTTAAACAGAATGAATCTTCTATGCCACATTGAGGTTTCCATCCACAGAACACTTACCTAACAAACTGTTAATTAATACTCTCTTAAAAACTCTGTCTTTATAGAGAAAATGCAAGTGGGACAACAAAATTGCCCAGCCGTTGTGCACAGTAGATACACTCAATACTACCCATTGGTTGTGCACACAAGATGTACTCATTACACCCCTTGTATTGCATGCAGAACATGTACACACTATACCCCTTGTATTGCATGCAGAAGACATGCTCCCTCCTACCCGTTTATTGCATGCAGAAGACATAGTCACAACTACCCATTTATTGTACACAGAAGGCATAGTCACATCTACCCATTTATTGTACACACAAGACATAGTCACAACTACCCATTTATTGTATGCACAAGACAGTCACAACTACCCATTTATTGTACGCACAAGACAGGTCACAACTACCCATTTATTGTACACACAAGACATACTACTCATTTATTGTACACAACAAGACATACTATTACCCATTTATTGTACGCACAAGACAGGTCACAACTACCCATTTATTGTAGACACAAGACATACTACTCATTTATTGTACAAACAAGACATACTATTACCCATTTATTGTACACACAAGACATACTCACTATTACCCTTGTATTGCACACAGAAGACATAATTATATTGGCTACTATGGTTACACACAGACGACATTTATACTTACTACTATCATTGTATTGCACACAGTCAACATGATAATTATTCTTACTACTGCAGTTCCCTTGCACACAATTGACATGATAATTATTCTTACCACTGCAGTTCCCTTGCACACAATTGACATGATAATTATTCTTACCACTGCATTTCCCTTGCACACAATCGACATAATTACTCTTACTACTGCAGTTCCCTTGCACACAGTTGACATGATAATTATTCTTACTACTGCATTTCCCTTGCACACAGTTGACATAATTACTCTTACTACTGCAGTTCCCTTGCACACAGTCGACATGATAACTCACAACTACTGTTGTATTACAGACAGTTTTTCTCACTAAAAATGAAGTGTTAAGGTTGCATTGCACACAGCAGACATAAGCATTTACAGCAGACAAGTATACTCATTACTACACTTGTATGACACCCAGCAGACATGGTACCTTTTAAAAAAACAGTAGATGTGTATGTGTGTGGTCATGCACGCATGCCTGTGTGTGTGTGGGGGGGGGTGCTTGGGTGTGTGTTGGTGATTATGCTGTGGGTGGTTGGAATCTTTCAGTGTTGCTGGATGCATTTACAATACTTCTCCTCCCCCTGCCCCTCTTTTTCTTTCTTCTTCTTCTTTTGGTCGTCATGAATTTGTTGTTAATAATGTACATGGGCCACTACTACCACTGTGAAAGTTACTGCCTCTGTATAGTACACTCCAAGTTACTGACAGTGAGTTTACACTGTGCAAGTTACTGCCTTTGTATAGTACACTCCAAGTTACTGACAGTGAGTGTACACTGTGCAAGTTACTGCCTTTGTATAGTACACTCCAAGTTACTGACACTCACTGACAGTGAGTGTATACTGTGCAAGTTACTGCCTTTGTATAGTACACTGTGCACATTAATACCCTTGTAGAATACTGTGTGCAAATTACTGTCCCTGTACTCTGCAAACTGCTGCCTTTGTATAGCACTCTGTGCGTTAGTGCCCTTTTTGTCCACTGTGCAAGTTAGTGCCCTTTTTGTCCACTGTGCAAGTTAGTGCCCTTTTTGTCCACTGTGCAAGTTAGTGCCCTTTTTGTCCACTGTGCTAGTTAGTGCCCTTTTTGTCCACTGTGCTAGTTAGTGCCCTTTTTGTCCACTGTGCAAGTTAGTGCCCTTTTTGTCCACTGTGCAAGTTAGTGCCCTTTTTGTCCACTGTACAAGTTAGTGCCCATTTTGTACACTGAGCAAACTACTGCCTTGTATAGCCCACTGTGCAAGTTAGTGCCCTTTTTGTCCACTGAGCAAACTACTGCCTTGTATAGCCCACTGTGCAAGTTAGTGCCCTTTTTGTACACTGTGCAAGTTAGTGCCCTTTTTGTACACTGTGCAAGTTAGTGCCCTTTTTGTCCACTGTGCAAGTTAGTGCCCTTTTTGTACACTGTGCATACTACTGCCTTGTATAGCCCACTGTGCTAGTTAGTGCCCTTTTTGTACACTGTGCATACTACTGCCTTGTATAGCTCACTGTGCAAGTTAGTGCCCTTTTTGCCCACTGTGCATACTACTGCCTTGTATAGCCCACTGTGCAAGTTAGTGCCCTTTTTGCCCACTGTGCAAACTGCTGCCTTTGTATCATTGGCAGGAGCTGCCACAAGTCTAATTTTTGTCATGATAAAACTTCTGTTATGACAAAATTAAGTTTGTTGTGACAAGTTTTGTCGTGACAAAATTATGTTTGTCATAACAAATATTTGTTGTGACCAAAGTTTTGTTGCTACAAAAATATTTTGTGGCGACAAACAATTTTGTGGTGATGAGCATACTTTTGTCCTGACAAAAGATGTTTTGTCATGTTTGTTGTCATGTTTGTTGTCATGTTTGTTGTGACAAAAATTAGTTTTGGCAGCTCCCGCCAGTGATAGTTTTGTACACGGTTCAAGTTACTGCCCTTATACACTATTGACTGGGCTCAAACCACCAACTAATTAACTCTTATGCAGTGCACAAGTTACTGCCCTTATACACTATTGACTGGGCTCAAACCACCAACTAATTAACTCTTATGCAGTGCACAAGTTACTGCCCTTATACACTATTGACTGGGCTCAAACCACCAACTAATTAACTCTTATGCAGTGCACAAGTTACTGCCCTTATACACTATTGACTGGGCTCAAACCACCAACTAATTAACTCTTATGCAGTGCACAAGTTACTGCCCTTATACACTATTGACTGGGCTCAAACCACCAACTAATTAACTCTTATGCAGTGCACAAGTTACTGCCCTTATACACTATTGACTGGGCTCAAACCACCAACTAATTAACTCTTATGCAGTGCACAAGTTACTGCCCTTATACACTATTGACTGGGCTCAAATCACCAACTAATTAACTCTTATGCAGTGCACAAGTTACTGCCCTTGTTCTGTGCACTATGTGAGTTACTGCCCTTATATTCTACACTGTGCAAGTTACTGCCCATGTATTGGACACTGTGCACGTTGCTGCCCTTGTACTGACATTGTGAATTACTGCCCTTGTATTGTACACTGTGCAAGTCACTGCCTTTTTAACACTGCAAACAATTTCTCTTATATTGGACACTGTGCGAGTTACTGCCCCTGTGCACTGCATGTTACTGCCCTTGTACTGTACACTGTGCAAGTACTGCCCTTGTATTGTAAACTGTGCAAGTCACTGCCCTTGTACTGCACACTGCAAGTCACTGCTCTTGTACTGTACACTGTGCAATTCACTGACCTTGTACACTGCAAGTCACCGCCCTTGTACACTGTGCAAGTCACTGCTCTTGTACTGTACACTGTGCAAGTCACTGCCATTGTACTGCACACTGTGTAAGTCACTGCCCTTGTATCGCACACTGCAAGTTGCTGCCTTGCTTGTGTGACTGCCTTTTTTACCTTGGGTGGTTATGCCTCATGTTTACATGCAGGCTTTGATGCTACGTTTGTCCTGTGGTGCTTGACATCCGCAGAGACTGTACAGACTGTTAGGGCTGGGGAGTCAGGATGTCCACCCTGACTAATCACACTTTCACACAGCTCCTCAGCTCTGCTGCTGTTACTTTCGGTCCTATTAGGGTTAGGGCACTGGGGGCTGGCTGTTTTGGTGGGCAGATGTGCAGAGAAGGGACCCCAAGTGGCAGAACCATTTCTGGTAGTTGAGAGGAAAGGAAGGTGCTGAAAATCAAGGCTTGGAAAGTGGGGCTGACAGGATTTTAAAATCCAAGTACTCGCCTGATTGATAAAACACTTCAAGGATGAACAGCTGCTGAAACTTCACATGCACTCTTTGTAGTGTCAGTGTTCTCCCTGGGATTTGCTGAGAGAGTACAGGACGGGAAGGGCTTGGGAGGACAGTGGGCAACAGTTCCGGTAAAACTGCAGTTGGTTGGAAACAAGTGCTTTGCTGTCTCACCCAGCGTGTAATGGACACCAACCTGCATTTTCTCCTGGTGGTGTGTTTAATGGTTTACTTTGCCCTTTTATCCTGGTGGTGTGTTAGTTTAACGGTTTACCCTCTTCTCCTGGTGTGTTTAATGGTTTGCTTTGCCCTCTTCTCCTGGTGTGTTAGTTTAATGGTTTGCTTTGCCCTTTTCTCCTAGTGTTAGTTTAATGGTTTGCTTTGCCCTTTTCTCCTGGTGTGTTAGTTTAATGGTTTGCTTTGCCCTCTTTTCCTGGTGTGTTAGTTTAATGGTTTGCTTTGCCATTTTCTCCAGGTGGTGTTAGTTTAATGGTTTGCTTTGCCCTCTTCTCCTGGTGTGTTAGTTTAATGGTTTGCTTTGCCCTTTTCTCCTGGTGTTAGCTTAATGGTTTGCTTTGCCATTTTCTCCAGGTGGTGTGTTAGTTTAATGGTTTGCTTTGCCATTTTCTACAGGTGGTGCGTTAGTTTAATGGTTTGCTTTGCCCTCGTTTCCTGGTGTGTTAGTTTAATGGTTTGCTTTGCCCTTTTCTCCTGGTGTTAGCTTAATGGTTTGCTTTGCCATTTTCTCCTGGTGGTGTGTTAGTTTAATGGTTTGCTTTGCCATTTTCTCCTGGTGGTGTGTTAGTTTAATGGTTTGCTTTGCCCTCTTCTCCTGGTGTGTTAGATTAATGGTTTGCTTTGCCCTTTTCTCCTGGTGTTTAATGGTTTGCTTTGCCATTTTCTCCAGGTGGTGTGTTAGTTTAATGGTTTGCTTTGCCATTTTCTCCAGGTGGTGTGTTAGTTTAATGGTTTGCTTTGCCCTGATAGCATCATCCCTCTCAAAGTGAGACTTTAGTTGACTAAACTGTTGTTTACACCCAACACAGTGTATGCTCATGAACTTGTGAACACTGCTTTGCCCTTTGCACAGCGTCTGTGGACTCAAGATAGAACTGCATATGGCAAGTTAGTTTTTAGTTTTTTTGTTTTGTTTGTTGCATACTATCTCTTCTCTGTGTGTGTGTGTGTGTGTGTGTGTGTGTGTGTGTGTGTGTGTGTGTGTAAACTTGAAAAATTATGAGAATTCTGTGATTGTGAAATAATATTTATACATGTGATATGTTACTGATCGATATACAGTATTTGATTTGTCACTGGTCTAGAGGTGTGTGTGTGTGTGAGGGAGAGAGAGAGAGAGAGAACTCGAACACTTTATTTTACAAGGATTGTAGTTTAGTTTTAGTCAGAACCCTAACAACTAGTCCTTGCTAAGCTACTGATGAGTAAATAAAATTACAGGCATCATTTATATACATACAGGCATGAATGAGTAACTGAAATGTTACATATGAGAATTTCCACACAAAACATAGCGTGTTCACAGCACCAGATGCACACATGCATACATCACTCAGTTATACATTATGAACATACAACCAGCAGCTAAGGCAGGAGAACATCTGATCAGTTCATATAACTAGCAGTAGTACTGGAAAAGAAAATAGAAGCAGTCAATGCTTATCTTATAAAGAAAGTAAGGGAGAGGGGAAAAAACTGGTCGGAAGGACTGGGCTGAGTTCTATGGACATATAAAGTAGGTTTCAAATGAACAGTCATTGCAATGGCAATCACTCAAAAACCTCCCTGTCTCTCTCTATGTCTGAGAGAGAGAGAGAGAGAGAGAGAGAGAGAGAGAGAGAGAGAGAGAGAGAGAGAGAGAGAGAGAGAGAGAAAACTCCATTTTACAAGGACTGTAGTCCAGGTCCATCCAAGAACTAGTCCTTGCAAAGCTACTGCTGAATAAATATAAAATTACAGGCATCATTTAGATATACATATAGGCATCAATGAGTGAGTGAAATTTTCCACACAAAACATAGATGCATGCAAGGATGGAGAGTGACAGAGGGAGGGAGACCGATTCCTAACAGTCAGTGCCCCAGGTGTGCATGCAAGGATGGAGAGTGACAGAGGGAGGGAGACCGATTCCTAACAGTCAGTGCCCCAGGTGTGCATGCAAGGATGGAGAGTGACAGAGGGAGGGAGACTGATTCCTAACAGTCAGTGCCCCAGGTGTGCATGCAAGGGTGGAGATTGACAGAGGGAGGGAGACTGATTCCTATAGTTTCATCTGTTTGCTGCACCATTTCACACAGGCTGTCGCAATGTAAACAGCACCAACTGCAGCTTCAATTTGTAGTCATGAGGTAAGCTGTACCTTCATCAACATCCAGTGTAGCACCATTCATTTGCTGCACAGTTCTTCTATACAAGCTGCTAATTAGCTAGTTACTGATTCAGTTTGTTAACGTCTTGTCAACTGCGCAGTCACCTCAGGGCCATCAAACTCCATCATAAGCATATGCACATTTCAAAACTTTTCTCATATAAAATTTCTCTTGATTCACAAAACCAATCTATACAAAAACATATGCACACAAATATCAGACACAAATTTTTAAAGAGGTAGTCTTTCAACAGTTAAAAGTGCACACAAGGCTAGGACATGCTAGTACCATCACCCATTTCATCTAATTTATCAGTGCCATTCCCAGATTAAAGAAAAATGCAAAAAAGGAATGGACAGAAATAATAACTACTATGTTTGTACATAAATGCCTAATGGCAAATACCAGTGCCATATGGCAGCCAGTTGTGCACGTGCCACCCACCATTTCTTAGCTGCTTAACAAGAGCCATATAAAAAGGTCTCAATCTTAACAAATATATTTGAGAGTTCTGTAGAAAGAAAGAAAAGCCATGAGAATGGACCATTAGCAGAAAAATCACAAGACACAAAGAACAAGAGGACTAGGCAGAAGAAAAAAAAGAAGATAAAAAAGGGGAATCAAATGACAGCCGAGATTCCAGACAGGGGGATAAAATCAGACGTCCCTGGCCTACCTTCAAGGACTATACAGGCTGTCACAATGTAAACTCTACTCACATCAACATCCATTTGCTGTCACCACGTAAACTGCACCTACATCAACATCCATTTGCTGTCATGATGTAGACTACACCTAGATCAACATCCATTTGCTGTCATGATGTAGACTGCACCTACATCAACATCCATTTGCTGTCATGATGTAGACTGCACCTGCAGTAATAGTTGCAAACTGTACCCACTACAACATCCATTTGCTCTACAAATGTAACGGCTGTCATTTGGAAACTGTAGCTACAGCAACATCTGTTTGCTGCATAGTTCTGGACAAGAACTGCAGACATTCTGCTGGGCCACTGCACTGGTTTCAGATATCTTGCCCATCCATGACCAGTTCTCCATAGTAGGCAGTGATTGTTTTCAACTTGTTGTTCAAAAGGTTTTGTTCGATCTCCACGCTTCCACCCTCTCCGGCCAGCGCTGTCAGCTGGAACACAACACAACACAGCATGTCGTCATCATCATCTGTCTCCACTCCCACCTACTCCCCAGCCAGTGCTGTCAGCTGGAACACAACACAACACAGCATGTCGTCATCATCATCTGTCTCCACTCCCACCTACTCCCCAGCCAGTGCTGTCAGCTGCAATGTACCATAGCATATTAACACCGTCATCATTATCTTCTTCATCATCATCATCTGTCTCCACTCCCAGTATTATTATTCACCAGCCACAGTTGGTGTGTGTGTGTGTGTGTGTGTGTGTGTGAGTGTGTGTGTGCGCGCGCGTGCATGTGTTTGACGGTTGATGGCCACTGGAGTGAACAGTAACATTCACCATGAGCAGTCACTGGAAAGTAACCATGATGGTTACCAGACTGACGATTGTGGCCAGTTAGTAACCAGATCATAATGGTAACCATAATGTACAGACTAACCAGAATGAATAGAATAACCACAACAGCAGTAATCGGACAGTAACCATAATGTCCAGACAGTATTAATAATGGTCAGATAGTACCCAGGCAGTAACAATGACTAGATAGTGGCCTGTGCAACCATCATGACCAGTCAGTGACCCAACAATAACCACAATGGCCAGTGACCCCAGCTACCACAATACCAGTTTACCACAATGGCAAGTGACCCCAGCTACCACAATACCAGTTTACCACAATGGCCAGTGACCCCAGCTACCACAATGACCAGTGACCCCAGCTACCACAAAGGCCAGTGACCCCATCTACCACAATACCCAGTGACCCCCAGCTACACAATGGCCAGTGACCCCAGCTACCACAATGGCCAGTGACAATGGCAGTTGTTAACCAACACTGTGACCAACAGTAATACTGACCACACTGTGACTATCACTAAACAGACTGACAGGGCCAGTTGTTAACCGACACTGTGACCAACAGTAATACTGAGCACAATGTGACTATCACTAAACAGACTGACAGGGCCAGTTGTTAACCAACACTGCTACCAACAGTAATACTGACCACACTGTGACTATCACTAAACAGACTGACAGGGCCAGTTGTTAACCAACACTGTGACCAACAGTAATACTGAGCACACTGTGACTATCACTAAACAGACTGACAGACTGTGACTAAAACTGACAACCACACTCTTACTAAAACTGACCAGACTGATTAAAATTAATGCTGACCAGACTGTGACAAAACACTGACCAGACTGTGACAAAGCACTGACCAGACTGTGACAAAACACTGACCAGACTGAGACAAACACTGACAAACACACTGTGTCTAACACTGACAAGACTGTGACTAAATTTACACTGATCAGACTGTGACTATATACTGACCAGACAGTGATCAACTTTACACTGATCAGACTCTGACTTAACACTGACCAGTCGGTGACTAAACACTGATCAGACTGTGACAAAATTATACTGACTAGACAGTGACTAAACATTGGTCAGGCTGTGACTAAGTTAAATTGACCGGACAGTGACTAAACATTGATCAGGTTGTGACTAAATTATACTGACCAGGCAGTGACTAAACACTGGTCAGGCTGTGACAAAAATTATACTGACCAGACAGTGACTAAACACTGATCAGGCTGTGACTAAATTATGCTGACCAGACCGTGGCTAAATATTGACCAGGCTCTGACCAGGCTGTGACTATACTGACCAGTCTTTATTTATACTCTGACTATACACTGACCAGGCTGTGTCTAAATACTGACCAGGCTGTGACTTAATTTCTCACCAGGCTGTGACTATACACTGACCAGGATGTGACTAAACTGATATTGACCAGGCTGTGACTATACACTGACCACAGTGGCTAAACACTGACCAGGCTGTGACTAAATTTATACTGACCAGGCTGTGACTATACACTGACCAGTGGCTAAACACTGACCAGGCTCTGACCAGGCTGTGACTAAATTTATACTGACCAGGCTGTGACTATACACTGACCACAGTGGCTAAACACTGACCAGGCTCTGACCAGGCTGTGACTAAATTTATACTGACCAGGCTGTGACTATACACTGACCACAGTGGCTAAACACTGACCAGGCTCTGACCAGGCTGTGACTAAATTTATACTGACCAGGCTGTGACTATACACTGACCACAGTGGCTAAACACTGACCAGGCTCTGACCAGTCTGTGACTAAATTTATACTGACCAGGCTGTGACTATACACTGCCCAGACAGTGCAGTGACTAAACACTGACCAGTCAGTGACTAAACACTGACCAGGCTGTGACTAAACATTGACCATGCTGGCTGCAGCTAAGTTTATACTGACCAGACTGTGACTAACACTGATCAAGCTGTCACCAGCTTGAGTCCCAACTTTTTTCTACAACAGCATTCTTACCTGTTCAAAGTTAACATTCCGTGGCACAAAGTAAGCGATGTTTGGTGTGATCTTCCGTGTCACGGAAAACAGATGTGAAGTGATGCAAGTCAAGGTCAACAAGTCTTAGAATTTGTGAGTCTAGAAATTTGTACTGTCATGCAAACATATTCTGACTTCTGCCTGCCAAAGACAGTAAAAACACTCTGACTGCTGCCTACCAAAGACAGTAAAAACACTCTGACTGCTGCCTACCAAAGACAGTAAAAACACTCTGACTGCTACCTACCAAAGACAGTAAAAACACTCTGACTGCTGCCTGCCAAAGACAGTAAAAACACTCTGCTGCCTACCAAAGACAGTAAAAACACTCTGACTGCTGCCTACCAAAGACAGTAAATAGTAAAATACACTCTGACTGCTACCTACCAAAGACAATAAATAGTAAAATACACTGTGACTGCTACCTACCAAAGACAATAAATAGTAAAATACACTCTGACTGCTACCTACCAAATACAATAAATAGTAAAATACACTCTGACTGCTACCTACCAAATACAATAAATAGTAAAATACACTCTGACTGCTACCTACCAAAGACAATAAATAGTAAAATACACTCTGACTGCTACCTACCAAAGACAGTAAATACACTCTGACTTCTGCCTACCAAAGACAGTAAAAACACTCTGACTGCTACCTACCAAAGACAGTAAAAACACTCTGACTGCTACCTACCAAAGACAGTAAAAACACTCTGACTGCTACCTACCAAAGACAGTAAAAACACTCTGACTGCTGCCTACCAAAGACAATAAGTAGTAAAATACACTCTGACTGCTACCTACCAAAGACAATAAATAGTAAAATACACTCTGACTGCTACCTACCAAAGACAGTAAATACACTCTGACTGCTACCTACCAAAGACAGTAAAAACACTCTGACTGCTACCTACCAAAGACAGTAAAAACACTCTGACTGCTGCCTACCAAAGACAGTAAATAGTAAAATACACTCTGACTGCTACCTACCAAAGACAATAAATAGTAAAATACACTGTGACTGCTACCTACCAAAGACAATAAATAGTAAAATACACTCTGACTGCTACCTACCAAATACAATAAATAGTAAAATACACTCTGACTGCTACCTACCAAAGACAATAAATAGTAAAATACACTCTGACTGCTACCTACCAAAGACAATAAATAGTAAAATACACTCTGACTGCTACCTACCAAAGACAGTAAATACACTCTGACTTCTGCCTACCAAAGACAGTAAATACACTCTGACTGCTGCCTACCAAAGACAGTAAAAAACACTCTGCTGCCTACCAAAGACAGTAAAAAATACTCTGACCTCTACATACCAAAGACAGTAAAAACACTCTGACCTCTACCTACCAAAGACAGTAAAACATACTCTGACCTCTACCTACCAAAGACAGTAAAAACACTCTGACCTCTACCTACCAAAATACTCGGATGCTACCTACTACAGACAATGGATACAGTGAGCCATAGGACAATGAGACAAATAAAGCCAATCAAAACACTTTGACTGCTATCTACTAAAGTCAACCAAAGCTCTTTGACTGCTGTCTACTAAAGACAGTAAAAACACTGACAATTGCCCACTGAAGACAATGAAAACACTTTGATCACTATCTGCTTAAGACAATTCACCCTGATATAACTTGATTGGGCGCCAATTTTGTAATCATCTTAAGACAGTCAAAACACTTTGACTGCTACCTACTAAAGACAATCAAAACATTTTGACTGCTATCTACTAAAGACAATCAAAACACTTTGACTGCTACCTACAGAAGACAGTCAAAACACTTTGACTGCTATCTACTAAAGACAATCAAAACACTTTGACTGCTATCTACTAAAGACAATCAAAACACTTTGACTGCTACCCACTAAAGAAAATCAAAACACTCTGACTGCTACCTACTAAAGACAGTGAAAACACTCTGACTGCTACCCACTAAAGACAATGAAAACACTCTGACTGCTACCTACTAAAGACAGTGAAAACACTTTGACTGCTACCTACTAAAGACAATCAAAGCACATTGACTGCTACCCACTAAAGACAATGAAAACACTTTGATGGCTTCCTACTAAAGACAAAGAAAACATAGGGCAAACATAGTGAACTGAAATACACAGACAACAATGGTAATGTAGGTTAGTGGACTTATTTTCACAGAACTGAAATACACAGACAACAATGGTAATGTAGGTTGGTGACATTTACTTGGCCAAAGTTTACCCCCAAAGCCCACAATGTTTCTGTCATCCTCAACCCCACCCCAACCCTGTTTTGGGAGGAACAAGAAGCAGCAGTACATATTTTCCAGCAGGGAAAGCATTAAAAAAGTCATGTGAAATATTGTGCATCATCATGTCCATGGCTGGAACAATGGTACGGATCTGAACCTGACCCCAACTACCCTCTAAGGCTGTAGCAACAAAGGCATCATCATCAAAGGATATCCTTCCAGGCCAGCGACCACGTTGAGGTCATAGATGTCTGTGCTGAGGTACTCGGGGCCGCCCCATGGTGGAGACAAGAAGACCACATCTGCTGCAAGCTTTGGGGCAAGGTCAAGGTAGTTGCCCAAGATAAACTCGATGCGATCAGCAACACCATACACTTCTGCATTGTTCTTGGCAAGATGCAGCTTCTCAGGATCTATGTCGATTGCTATGACTGCAAATGACACAATAATTTTTTTATATATTCCATCTTATGTCTTCAATACAAATCTCCCCCACCTAACTTCTAAGTATTTTCAGTGCTGTTACAGTGTTAGTCTTTGACAAAACAAACTTGTTGCCACTCCCATGTGAATGTTCAGCAACCTGCTTTAAATAACCTTTATATATTCCATATGCAGGTGTTATGGTTGCTACAATACATATATAAACACATTTTGCGCATGCGCATGTGTTTGTAAACCACATCTGTCCACAAATGGTTATCAATCTGGACTCTAACACCACTGATCTGAGTTCAAATCATGGAGGGATATTTTTTAAAGTTTTTTTACGTATTATTATTTCACCCACTTTAACATCAGTGTCATCAGCAATGTGGAACCTTTCATGGCATTAGACTTTGGTGGATGCAACTTTTCATCTCTTCTTTCTTCTTCTTGGTGCTCTTTTGTCAAGTTCAGCTTGTGAACTGTTTCTTCTATTCTTCTCAGAAGAACTACGCCAGCCATTCCTGTCCAACGCAGGTGTACTGCTTTATACATATGCTATGGTCACTGTACCTATTCCTGTAACCTACCTAAGCTTCCTTTTTTTGTAACAGGTACAGCACAAAAAATGATGGCATGTTTCTGATTTTATTACTGTCTCCATTCCATCTACATTTGATCACGTTATTGTCCTTATTATGTCATTATGTCATAATACTCCATAGACCCAGAACCTAATGACCAACTTCTAACAAGTAAAATCACAGGCATCTGTGCTCATCTCACTCACTGGTGAAAGCCAACTGGATGGCATTGCCCCATTGCCCCCTGCCCCACAGAAGCTGTACTGACCTCGCTCGCAGGTGAATGCGAACTGGATGGCATTGCCCCCCGCCCCACAGAAGGCATCAACAATGAGGTCGCACCGGCAGCGTTCTGCAATGTGCTCCGCTATCTTCTCTGGGGTCACTGAAAACCAGCTCTCTGCAGTACAAATAAATGTGGTCATTGCACAACTGTCCCACCGTTGCTGTCCCACCCCTACTGTCCCACTCTTACTGCCCCACTCACTTTGTTCCAGTCAAGTCTCAAGTCACAGTACTCAGTCTCACGTCACAGTACTCAGTCTCAATACTCAGTCTCAAGTCACAGTACACAGTCTCAAGTCACAGTGCACAGTCTCAAGTCACAGTCTGCCCCACTCACAGTCTCACTACAATACACAGTCTGCCCCACTCAGTCTCAAGTCACAGTACAAAGTCTGCCCTACTCAGTCTCAGGTCACAGTACACAGTCTGCCCTACTCAGTCTCAGGTCACAGTACACAGTCTGCCCTACTCAAAGTCTTGTCACAGTACACAGTCTGCCCCACTCACTCGGTCTCAAGTGACAGTCCACAGACTGCCCCACTCACTCGGTCTCAAGTGACAGTACACAGTCTGCTCCACTCGGTCTCAAGTGACAGTCCACAGTCTGCCCCACTCACTCAGTCTCAAGTCACAGTACACAGTCTGCCCCACTCACTCAGTCTCAAGTCACAGTACACAGTCTGCCCCACTCACTCAGTCTCAAGTCACAGTACACAGTCTGCCCCACTCACTCAGTCTCAAGTGACAGTCCACAGTCTGCCCCACTCACTCAGTCTCAAGTCACAGTCCACAGTCTGCCCCACTCACTCAGTCTCAAGTCACAGTACACAGTCTGCCCCACTCACTCAGTCTCAAGTCACAGTACACAGTCTGCCCCACTCACTCAGTCTCAAGTGACAGTCCACAGTCTGCCCCACTCACTCAGTCTCAAGTCACAGTCCACAGTCTGCCCCACTCACTCAGTCTCAAGTCACAGTACACAGTCTGCCCCACTCACTCAGTCTCAAGTCACAGTACACAGTCTGCCCCACTCACTCAGTCTCAAGTCACAGTCCACAGTCTGCCCCACTCACTCAGTCTCAAGTGACAGTCCACAGTCTGCCCCACTCACTCAGTCTCAAGTGACAGTCCACAGTCTGCCCCACTCACTCAGTCTCAAGTCACAGTACACAGTCTGCCCCACTCACTCAGTCTCAAGTCACAGTACACAGTCTGCCCCACTCACTCAGTCTCAAGTCACAGTACACAGTCTGCCCCACTCACTCAATCTCAAGTCACAGTAAACAGACTGCCCCACTCACTCAGTCTCAAGTCACAGTACACAGTCTGCCCCACTCACTCAATCTCAAGTCACAGTAAACAGACTGCCCCACTCACTCAATCTCAAGTCACAGTAAACAGACTGCCCCACTCACTCAATCTCAAGTCACAGTAAACAGACTGCTCCACTCGCTTGGTCTCAAGTCACAGTAAACAGACTGCCCAACCACTTTGTGCTCAGTTTAACCCTGTGGATAGATCTTTACAGGTCAACATAACCCTGCAAGCCACGTGTTACAGTGTAACCCTGCAAGCCACATGTTACAGTGTAACCCTGCAAGCCACGTGTTACAGTGTAAAATTGCTGTTCCAAGGGGAGGGGGAAAAAACAAAATGATTTAGTACATGGACAATAACTTATTAATAAGCTGACCATACAGGTAACCCTACCTGCTGGTGGAACATAGGGGTGAATGTCATCTTGTGACCCTACCTGCTGGTGGAACACACAGGGGTGAATGTCAGCTGGTGGAACATAGGGGTGAATGTCATCTTGTGACCCTACCTGCTGGTGGAACATAGGGGTGAATGTCATCTTGTGACCCTACCTGCTGGTGGAACATAGGGGTGAATGTCATCTTGTGACCCTACCCTACCCCTTAAGTTACTGTACATACAGTACTAAATCCCTTTTATTCACTTGATTGGACTTCAGTGTCTTTTCTTTCGTTGTTCTGACAGAAAGACACTGCAGATTCCAGCAGCTGTACCCCCCCCCCCCCATATAATACCATAACCAAAGCCTGCATTCACCACACATACACAAACAGCACCACACACATACACACCATACATATACAAACAGCACCACACATACACACAATACATACACAAACAGTACCACACACACACACCATACATACACAAACAGCACCACACACCATACACAAACAGCACCACACATACACACAAACAGCACCACACACACCATACACAAACAGTACCAAACATACACACAAACAGCACCATACACACAAACAGCACCATACACAAAAAGAGCACCACACACACCATACATACACAAACAGCACCACACACACCATACACAAACAGCACCACACATACACACAAACAGCACCATACACACAAATAGCACCACACACACCATACAAACAGCACCATACACACAAACAGCACCACACACACAATACACAAACAGCACCACACATACACACAAACAGCACCATACACACAAACAGCACCACACACACCATACACACAAACAGCACCATACACACAAACAGCACCACACACACCATACACAAACAGCACCACACATACACACAAACAGCACCATACACACAAACAGCACCACACACACCATACACAAACAGCACCACACATACACACAAACAGCACCACACATACACACAAACAGCACCATACACACGAAGAGCACCATACACACAAAGAGCACCACACATACACACAAACAGCATCACAGTTCACATACATACACAAAGAACACCACACACAAACATACCATGCATACACAAACAGCACCACACATACACCATATAACACAAACAGCACCACACACACATACATACAATACATACACAAACAATACCACACACATACACACCATACATACACAAACAGCACCATGCATACACAGAGCCCCCCCCCCCCCCCCCCCACACACACACAGCACAACCCACATACACACCATACAAGTATACACAAACATCACCACAAACATACATACCATACATACTAAACAGCAACATGCACATACAACCACACAAAACATAATACATACACAAGCAGCACCACACACATACACCACACAATGGGATCATGTGAACTGGTCATCTTATAGTTATACTGATTAAAATCAACAGATGCTGTGAGAGAAATTGAGCAATTGGCCAAACTGCCCTATTTTGACTGAGCTCTATAACTGACAGCCTGACAGATCTATAACTGACAGAGATCTATAACTGACAGCCTGACAGATCTATAACTGACAGCCTGACTGTGATCTGTAACTGACAGCCTGACAGCAATCTATAACTGACAGCCTGACAGAGATCTATAAGTATAACTGACAGCCTGACTGTGATCTATAACTGACAGCCTGACAGATCTATAACTGACAGCCTGACTGTGATCTGTAACTGACAGCCTGACAGCAATCTGTAAAACCAGCTGTTGATCATGTACTGAACACAGTCAGACTGACGTTTTTCACTGAAGTCATCTGCCTGAGATCTATAACTGTTTGCCTGACTGAAATCTGTAACTGACAGCCTGACACAGATCTACAACTGACAGCCTGACAGATCTATAACTGACAGCCTGACTGTGATCTGTAACTGACAGCCTGACAGATCTATAACTCACAGCCTGACTGTGATCTATAACTCACAGCCTGAGAGATCTATAACTGACAGCCTGACAGAGATATGTAACTGACAGCCTCACAGATCTGTAACTGATTGCCTGACTGAGATCTGTAACTGACAGCCTGACAGATCTATAACTGACAGCCTGACAGATCTATAACTGACAGCCTGACTGTGATCTATAACTGACAGCCTGACTGTGATCTATAACTGACAGCCTGACTGTGATCTATAACTGACAGCCTGACTGTGATCTATAACTGACAGCCTGACAGAGATAAATAACTCACAGCCTGAGAGATCTATAACTGACAGCCTGACAGAGATATGTAACTGACAGCCTCACAGATCTGAAACTGATTGCCTGACTGAGATCTGTAACTGACAGCCTGACAGATCTATAACTGACAGCCTGACAGATCTGTAACTGATTGCCTGACTGAGATCTGTAATTGACAGCCTGACAGAGATCTATAACTGACAGCCTGACTGAGATCTGTAACTGACAGCCTGACAGATCCATAACTGACAGATCTATAACTGACAGCCTGACAGAGATCTATAACTGATAACCTGACAGAGATCTATAACTGACAGCCTGACTGAGATCTGTAACTGACAGCCTGAGAGATCTATAACTGACAGCTTGACTGAGATCTGTAACTGACAGCCTGATTAAGATCTGTAACTGACAGATCTATAACTGACAGCCTGACCAAGATCTATAATTGACAGCATCACTATCAGTGTGGACAGCAGTGCTGTAAACAGCCACATGTCTGAAAAGCGCACAAGATGTACAGGGTCAACCAGGGATTGTGGGATCTTTTAAATACACACATTCTTACCACCACCCCCACCCCGTATATGGTGTATGCTTTTTTTCTTCTTTTCTTTTTTGAGATATATGGAAATCAAAACAATTAAGAACACAATGTGCACACTTCTTTTATGTATAATTAATAATTTGCATAAATATGACCAGCCCACAACCCCCCACAAAATGCAATGATGTGTTGAGGCTGTCCCAGAGCTGACAGCCATGGCTGTCTGACTCTCTCTTGTCATCCACCTCAACTGGGATGCTGATTCAAAAAACGTCTGGCATGATCACTGTCTCTCACACACACACACACACACACACACACACACACACACACACACACACCAGTCAACACACAACACCACTTGCATACACAAAATCACACACTACACCCAACACCACATATTTAACACAAAATCACATACACACAAAACACCATACATGCACACACAACCACATACACAAATCACCACATGCATTCTAACATCACACAAAACATACATGCATGCACACACACACACACCTGACAGCAATAAACACTGATGTAACAGGACAGGTACTGCACACACACACACACACACACACACACACACACACACACACACACACACACACACACACACACACACACACACACACATCTGACAGCAATAAACACTAATGTAACAGGACAGGTACTGCACACACACACACACACACACTACAAAACACCCATGCATGCTCACACAAACAACACAAAGCAGAACAGACCATAGTCAAGCTGGATGCCTTCATCAAACTTGGAGAACAAGCGGTAACGCTGAGCCCAGTACTTGGTGAGAGTTGCGTCCCCTGCCACCTCTGGAGGCATTGGCACTGGCAGGATTTCCCTCTTCTTCTTTTTTGCCCGTTTCTTCTTCTGGCTTTTCTTGACGCGCACTGTGCTTCTCATTGCGCAATGTGCCGTGTTATCCATGGCATCATTCAGCTGTGGGTCTCTGTCCTTGGAGTCCAAATCTGTCTTTGTCTGGGACTGACCCACTAGGGAAGTTCCCAGCATTTCAGCCTTTGCTGAAGAATGGTCTGCGTCACCCCACTTAGATTTGGTTCCATCCCTTGTGATACCTGTGCTGGCCACATCCCAGTATTTACCTGATTGGATCACATCATCATCACTTGACTCCTGTGCTTCATCTGTGTCCACCACACTTTGCCATTGTTTGGAGTATACACTGTAAGGATCAACAGAATGTACCATATCACTGGCATCACTTTCTGCTTCTCCAACACTCTGTAAAAACCGCTGAGCTTTGGCAACAACTTTGCTGGGCGTGGCAATCATTCGGTTCCCATCATCATCAAATTTGATGTGCTTATTCATCTTCTTGCGGTGGGGCCTGCACCTTTTCCTGTCCTTGCTGACTTTTCCTCCGGCTTTTTCATCGCTGCCAGTCTGTACATTGCTGTCTGGACTGTTGGCATCATGCTGTGCAGCATTTCTCCCCATGTTTATGCTGCATGATCGCTGCGCAGCATTGTGGTCGTACCATAGAATGTGACCATCCTGAATACTCTTCATGCCAGTTTCCTGTTGCCTGAAGAAAAGAAAAAGAGCCAAGTGTCAGTCATCCAATGACCACGTCTCACAGCACCGGTGACACTACAAGATCACACCCTTGTGTTTCATGAGCAGGTGAGATTACAACATGACACTCACCTTTGTGTTCTAACAGAAGGTAAGGTCAAAAGATGACATTCATTCCTATGTTCCACCAGCAGGTATGGCCACAATATGACATTCACCCCTATGTCCCACCTGTAGGTAAGGTCACAATATGACATTCACCCCTATGTTCCACCTGTAGGTAAGGTCACAGTATGACATTCACCCCTATGTCCCACCTGTAGGTAAGGTCACAATATGACATTCATTCCTATGTTCGACCTGTAGGTAAGGTCACAATATGACATTCACCCCAATGTTCCACCTGTAGGTAAGGTCACAATATGACATTCACCTCTATGTTCCACCTGTAGGTAAGGTCACAATATGACACTCCCTGTTGTGTTCCATGAAAAGGTAAGGTCACAATATGACATTCGCCCATATGCTCCACCAGCAGGTAAGGTCATAAGATGGCACTCCCTATAGTGTTCCATGAACAGGTAAGGTCACAGGATGAAGCTCACCCGTGTGTTCCATCAGCAGGTAAGGTCACAAGATGATGCTCACCCTTGTGTTCC
This sequence comes from Alviniconcha strummeri, assembly GCA_963584105.1. Taxonomy (NCBI): domain Eukaryota; kingdom Metazoa; phylum Mollusca; class Gastropoda; family Provannidae; genus Alviniconcha; species Alviniconcha strummeri. The sequence continues at coordinate 26,538,296 of OY757545.1, read as the reverse complement.
ATCCCCAGGTAAGGTCACAGGATGACACTCACCCTTGTGTTCCACCCCCAGGTAAGGTCACAGGATGACGCTCACCCTTGTGTTCCACCCCCAGGTAAGGTCACAGGATGACGCTCACCCTTGTGTTCCACCCCCAGGTAAGGTCACAGGATGACGCTCACCCTTGTGTTCCACCCCCAGGTAAGGTCACAGGATGACGCTCACCCTTGTGTTCCACCCCCAGGTAAGGTCACAGGATGATGCTCACCCTTGTGTTCCACCCCCAGGTAAGGTCACAGGATGACACTCACCCTTGTGTTCCACCCCCAGGTAAGGTCACAGGATGACACTCACCCTTGTGTTCCACCCCCAGGTAAGGTCACAAGAAGACACTCACCCTTGTGTTTCACCCCCAGGTAAGGTCACAGGATGACGCTCACCCTTGTGTTCCACCCCCAGGTAAGGTCACAGGATGACACTCACCCTTGTGTTCCACCCCCAGGTAAGGTCACAAGAAGACACTCACCCTTGTGTTTCACCCCCAGGTAAGGTCAGGCCCAAGGAACGCAGCGTCTCCATGACAGACCTTTTCTCTGGCACCTTATCTTCATTTTCTGCTTTGTGTCTTTGTCTGAAGCAAACAACAGGCATGCCCAAAAGTGAAGCAAACAACAGGCATGCCCAAAAGTGAAGCAAACAACAGGCATGCCCAAAAGTGAAGCAAACAAGAGGCATGCCCAAAAGTGAAGCAAACAAGAGGCATGCCCAAAAGTGAAGCAAACAAGAGACATGCCCAAAAGTGAAGCAAACAAGAGGCCTACCCAAAAGTGAAGCAAACAAGAGGCATACTCAAAAGTGAAGCAAACAAGAGGCATACTCAAAAGTGAAGCAAACAAGATGCATACTCAAAAGTGAAGCAGCTGCTGCAAGCCAGCTACTGTTTGGGGAGGTACAACACTTTGGCAGGAAAAGGGGTGCATGTCTGGATGCATGGCAGTGCACTCAGACAGTAACATACAAAACACTATCAAAATGCTGGCTTCATTACTCACAGACAGTAACATACAAAACACTATCAAAATGCTTGCTTCATTACTCCCAGACAGTAACATACAAAACACTATCAAAATGCTGGCTTCATTACTCACAGACAGTAACATACAAAACACTATCAAAATGCTGGCTTCATTACTCCCAGACAGTAACATACAAAACACTATCAAAATGCTGGCTTCATTACTCCCAGACAGTAACATACAAAACACTATCAAAATGCTGGCTTCATTACTCCCAGACAGTAACATACAAAACACTATCAAAATGCTGGCTTCATTACTCCCAGACAGTAACATACAAAACACTATCAAAATGCTGGCTTCATTACTCCCAGACAGTAACATACAAAACACTATCAAAATGCTGGCTTCATTACTCCCAGACAGTAACATACAAAACACTATCAAAATGCTGGCTTCATTACTCCCAGACAGTAACATACAAAACACTATCAAAATGCTGGCTTCATTACTCCCAGACAGTAACATACAAAACACTATCAAAATGCTGGCTTCATTACTCACAGACAGTAACATACAAAACACTATCAAAATGCTGGCTTCATTACTCCCAGACAGTAACATACAAAACACTATCAAAATGCTTGCTTCATTACTCCCAGACAGTAACATACAAAGTAAGTAAGTTGGTATTTTACGCCCAGTCAACCAGTATGGTTATATCAGGGTGATACACATCTCTTATATTTTAATATGTATTTCTTAAAATGAGTCTATATATATATATAGTTTTAAAACCATGCTTAAAAGGTGTATAACATAAACATAACTAAAAGTGATCTCAAATTTATATTTTTCCCAAAATATTGATTTCTTTCAAAAAGTTAAAAATCTTCTCAGGTAAAATATCTTGAAATAACATGCGCAGTGATTTAGCTGTAAAATGGCTCTCTCTTATCTCAATAAAATCTGAACAAGTAAGTAAAATATGCTCTATGGTTAAATGTTTATCACATCCGATACACATTGGCGGTTCCTCACCCTTCAATAAAAAGGAATGAGTAATAAAAGAATGGCCAATGTGCAATCAAGCCATCACAGTCTCTTCTTTTCTGTTTCTCTGGGGACAAACAATACATTCTTTTAGTACTGGAAATATCTGATATAATTTATTTTCTGGGAACTCATCCCACTCAGACTGCCACAGCTCTAATATATATTTATTTGTGTGTGATTTTAGGTCTGAGAATGGGATGAGCTCAACCGAGATGTCGCCATCAAGGCATCCTTAGCTGCAGAAGCTGCAGCCGAATTTCCCCTAATGCCAACATGGCCGGGAACCCAGATGAAAACAATCTCTCTCCTGTTTCTTGTCATTTCTGTATACAAGTCTAATAGCTGAACTAAGGCTGGATGGTCATACTTTAGGTTAAATATCGACTGTAAAGATGAGAGGGAATCTGATAATATCAAAAACGATTTTCCTTTAGAATAATAAACATGTTTGAGAGCTAATAAAATAGCTCTCAACTCTGCTGTATATACTGAACTGTCGTCTGGAAGCCGACAGGTAAAAGGTTTATTAATTCGTTTAGTTGGTACAGCCGCCACAGCAACTCCGTCCTCTGTTTTGGAACCGTTGGTGAATTTTTTTTCTGATAAAGGGTATTCTGAAATAAGTTGTAAATAGAGCTGTTTGTATATTTCCGTGTTTGTTGTATCTTTTTTGAAACTGGTTAAGTCAAAACGGACTACAGGAACAGAAAGTTTCCAAGGGATGATGTCCAATGGGGAGGCATCATCTACCAGATTTAGGTTGAGTTTGGATTTCTCCAAGTGGGGGATAATGCGGATGCCAAGCGGTGGAACCTTTGACTCCGCTGCTTCAAATAATTTGGTGTTTTCAGGTTCAAAAACGCAACTATAGGCTGGGTTTTCCGGGAGAGATTTGAGTTTAAGGACATAGTTTAAAGACAATTTTAATCGGTGAGTAGTTAATGATGGTTCATGTGCTTCTATATACAGACTTTGAGCAGGAGATGTACGGAAGGCACCCAACATGATTCGTAAGTCCTGGTGGTGGATCGGATCCAATTGTTTCAGAATCGACCGACGGGCTGATCCGTACACAATGCATCCATAATCCAATTTGGAATGGACTAATGAATGGTAAAGGCTCAGCAGAACAATATGATCAGCTCCCCAATCAGTATGTCCCACTACACGTAGTATGTCCAGAGCCTTCTGACAGGAGGTTTTAAGGTATTTAATGTGATTTTTAAAAGTAAGTTTTGTGTCAAAGATAAGTCCAAGGAACTTCGCTTCTTTGACTACTTTTATAGGTGTTTTCCCCAGAAGGATGTTAGGGTCTGGGGAAAAAACGTAATGTTGATGAAAATGAATACAGACCGTCTTAGAGGTGGAGAACTTGAAGCCGTTCTCAGACACCCACTTCTGAACGCTGTTTACACACAGCTGCATACCTCTCTCCACTCTGTTTAACGTCTTTCCGCTCACACACAAAGTCGTCCACAAACAAGGAGCAATCAGTACCCTTTAAGACGGCTTTAACAATGTTGTTAATTTTAATGCTGAAAAGGGCCGGGGACAAGATGCTACCTTGCGGGACCCCCATCTCCTGTTCGTGCAGCTCGGAAAGAGTGGAACTCACTCTAACCCTGAAAGAACGTTCCAACAGGAAGCTCTGAATAAACCTGGGGAGGTGGCCCCTGAAACCAAGATCCCAGAGGTCCGCCAGAATGCTGTGCTTCCATGTTGTGTTGTAAGCTTTCTCAAGGTCAAAGAAAATGGTTAAGACGTGTTCCTTTTTAATGAAGGCATTTCTAATAAACGTTTCAAAACGAACGAGATGATCCAACATACTGTGGTTCTTCCTGAAGCCGCACTGCTTCTCAGAAAAAGACCCTGCGACTCGAGGGACCACATGAGGTGAGCGTTGATCATCCTCTCCATCGTCTTACACAAACAGCTGGTTAATGCTATAGGTCTGAAATTACCAGGATCCGAGTGATCTTTACCGGATTTGGGAATGGGGATAACTACTGCCTCACGCCACGATGGCAGGAAACAGCCAGATTCCCACATGTGGTTATAAACTTTCAAAAGAATGGATAGAGCAGAATTTGGGAGGTGTGTCAAAAGTTGGTAGTGGACCTGGTCCAAACCGGTGGCTGAATCGCTGGCTCTCTGTAACGATTGCTTCAATTCAGCCACTGAAAAAGGTAGATTGTATTCCTCTTCATTTTTGGAAGAGAAGTCCAGGTGTCATTTTTCTTTTAACATTTTAATCCTCTGAAATTCATCAGAATAATTATCCATCGAAGAATTTTTTGACAGATTTTTAGCTAATACTTCTGCTACTTCCTTTTTATCAGTAATGAGATTGCCATTAACTTTTAAATGATTAACAGAATTACAACCACCCTTACCCTTTATTTTCCTAATAGCTTTCCAGACCTTTTGTGTTTGCATTTTAGAATTTAACTTATTACAGAAATGACTCCACGAGTTCCTTTTTTGTTGTTTGACAACATGACAAGCCTTGGCTCTTAAAAAATTTAAATTCTGAACATTACTCAGTGTTGGGTTAGAAAAAAACTTTCGCTGAGCTTTCTTTCTTTCTTTAATTTCTTTTTTACAGCTGTCATTAAACCATGGAACTTTGGGAAGTTTTTTCGAGAAGTGTGTTTTTGGTATAGCTTTGTCTGCTGCTTGAATAAGTAGGTCAGTAAACTGACTGGCGGGATCCTCAGCAGACATGACCTCCTCCTCCATCAGTTCAGAGGAACACTGAGCTTGGAAGGACAGCCAGTCTGCCTTTTTAAAATTCCACCTGTTAGGTGTAGCTTCCTCTTCAACAGCGTTGCTGGTTAGGATTACAGGGAAGTGGTCACTTCCACACAGATCCTCATGTATATTCCACTCATAGTCTAGGACCAGAGATGGACCACAAATGGAGAGATCCAGTGCAGAAGTGGAACCGGTGGCGGGGTGAATATAAGTCAATGAACCATCATTCAGAATACATAAATCCATTTCTGAGAAGAGATCCTCCAACATTTGTCCTCTGCTGTTATAGGACTCGTTACCCCAAACCGGGGAGTGACCGTTGAAGTCGCCCAAAAGAACAAATGGAGATGGCAGTTGTTCAATGAGGTTAATCAGATCAGTCTTGGCTACGTGATCTGATGGAAGAAGATAAATGCTACAGAAGGTGACAACCTTGTTCAATGTCACCCTCACAGCCACCGCCTGCAAAGGGGTGTTCAAATGAACCTCACTAAACAGATAGGATTTATTTATGAGCAGAGCTACTCCCCCGGTAGCTCTATCATTTGGGGAATTTTTGGTTAAGATACTAAAACCAGAGAATGATGCAGTCTTGGAACTGGTTAAAAATGTTTCCTGCAATCCAAACACAGCCGGCTTATACCTTCTCGAAAGCAGAGCGAGCTCCTCGAAGTTGGCTTGGAATCCTTGCAAATTCCATTGAATAATGGAGTACTCCATTGCTTCAGTCAGGTGAGATGGATGACGAGTCCATCTCGTCATCGGACAGGGCAGAAAAATGGTTTGAAAGAACCAGATTTTGCTCTGCCTTCTTCAGCCTGTCTGAAGCTACAGGCTTGGGTGGTACCTGGGGCCTGCTGGAAGGAGTGGAGCGCCTGGGGTGCGAAAACCCCTCGACGTCCACCAGGACCACATCCACCCTCACCTTAGAAGGTGAGCACCTCAAAGATGACAAATCATCTTTAGAGGTCGTGGTTTTTAAGGGACCTGCTGAACCCTTATGTGCGCTTTTGGAGGGAGCCGCAGAACCCTGAGGTGCCATTTTGTGGGGATTGGCAGAACCCCTAGAGGCCGTTTTGGGGGGATTGGCTGAACCCCTATCCGTCTCCGAGGAACACTTAGCGGACTCGCACGGAACCCGGGCGTCGGCCGATACCGTCCTCGACTTCCCAGAGGAAGCCTGAGTTCCGGTCGATACCGATCCGGGTCCGCCAGAAGAACGCACGTTTGATTCAGTTGTCCTAAGTGGACAATCTGAAAACACCCAGGTTAACGAAGTTTGACACTGAACAGATCTGGATTCTCCTCTGGTGGAAGCAGCAGCAGCAGCCTAGGTCCTACCTCCAGTGATCACAGTTGGCATCTTAGCTTCAACCAACTGTCTGGCTTCTGGAAAGGATATTCGTTTCTCAACGCAGACACGTTGAATCTCCTTTTCCTTCTGCCAGACCGGGCAATCTTTAGCCGATGAAGCGTGGGGACCACTGCAATTAGAGCACAGCTTGGGTCCCTCACACTGACCTTCATGTTTATCTTTTCCACAACCCGTACAGCAACCTTGCAACCTTGCAACGTTGGCTCGTGTGTCCAAACTTGTTGCAGTTGAAGCAAAGCATAGGGTTAGGAACAAACAAGGCCACCTTCACCTTTAGATAGCCGACCGTGATCTCTTTCGGGAGTTCTGGGGAACCAAACGTCAAGAAAAGGGTGTTGGTGGAGATCACCTTCCCCTCCTTCTTCAGTGTCACTTGGTTCACCCCAACCACACCCTGATCCTTCAGTTCATCCTGGATCTCAACCTCCGTCATGTCAGCAAGGTCCCGACATCTGATTACTCCCCGAGAGGAGTTCAGGGTATTGTGAATAGTGACTCTGACTGGTCTGTCGATAAATAGGTTTCGGGCCTGGGCCCTTTTGCCACACTCCACCAGGAAAGATCCATCCCTCAACCTCTTAATGCTCTTGAGGGTTCCGGCCACTGCCTGGAAACCCTTCTGAATAGCAAAAGGTGATAGTTTGCTCAGCGGGAGGTCGTCATTAGACGACTCCATGACTAGAAACCTTGGCCAATTGTTACAGTTGTAGGAGCGTTCATTTTCATAGTCCGAGTCTGAGTCCTGGTCATTGTCCCGTAATCTTTTTTTAATTTGTGGGTGCCATGCTATGTTTGTGAAAGATTCATTACATTTTGTCCCCACCCACCACCGAGTCCAATAAGGGGATGCACACAAGCGGCATTCCAGCAAGTGCGCACCAGGGCTCAAAACGCAATATACTCAGGTAATAAAAACAAAACAAAGTTTACTTCTATCCCCTGATTGACCCTGAGCCGCTGCCTTCTAATCGAAATTAGGGCAAAGCGCGACCAGCCCATTGATTGGGTTGGGTCAACCCAACCACCCGTCTAGGGGAAGTCCGGGCCGAAGAAGCGTGTTGGACTCCACGGGGGACCTCAGCCACCAGGATCCCATCCTCCCCCGACACGGGATGCAGCGCACAGCAAACACGCTGGGTCTGAAGGTGACCGCAGAGAGTAAGAAGAAGTATATGATGAAGAGTTGTACTGTAGATAAATACAGGAGAATGGCCGGTTAGGTAGAAATAAGCTGTAAGAAGGGAGCTGAAAACAGAGGTATTGTGGAGAGTTTTTGGAATGAAATATAGTTGAAAGGGTCAGTAGACGGAAACTAGACGTAAGAAAGGAGTGAACGGGGTGGAGCAGCTTGGTTTAAACACCCCCAGCACAAGAAGCCGGCTCCACGGGGGCGTAACATACAAAACACTATCAAAATGCTGGCTTCATTACTCAGAGACAGTAACATACAAAACACTATCAAAATGCTGGCTTCATTACTCAGAGACAGTAACATACAAAACATTATCAAAATGCTGGCTTCATTACTCAGAGACAGTAACATACAAAACACTATCAAAATGCTGGCTTCATTACTCACAGACAGTAACATACAAAACACTATCAAAATGCTGGCTTCATGACACTCAGTAACATACAACTTTATTGTCTCTGTGTAGAGAAATTTGCTTTCTGGCTCATCATTTACATAAAAACATTCAATAAAATTAACAATAAAACATCAACAATTCAATGAAACATGGAGCTAAAAACCGCTCAAATACAAGGAAAATACTTAACAATAACAATGTACACACACACACGCATGCACGCACCCACCCACCCACATTATTATTCTGGCTCACCAATATCTTAAAACATTCAATAAATTACAATAAAACAAAATTCCTTAAACAACAAAACACTAAAATCGAAACACTCAATCTAACACAACATATATAAATTATAGGCAGCATTTATGAAGTAATATATTAAATCCAGTCAGTATATAATTCCTCACACACATACATGCACGCACGCACACACACACATTATTCTTCTGGCTCACCAATAACTGAAAACATTAAATAAATATTATAATAAAACAATTATTCCTTAAGTAAACATCAAAACACTAAAATCGACCGCAAGATATAATATATAGACAGCATTTATGAAGCAACATTAAATCCAGTAAATATACATATATAAATTCCACATGCACGCACACACACACACATACAAGAAACAAATGGTCGCACACACACACACACACATGCACTCCCCCCCCCCACCCCCCACATACACACACACACTCTCATATGCATGCACACAAGTAAATTGTCATGGGCAATACTGCACACAATTATTATTAGTCAAATCAGAATTAAGACAATATGCTAAAATATCATAAACCTGAAGTATACTGGGTTATTTTGCCAGTGAATTAAAAAAAAGAAGAACTTAAACATTCATCTGATCAACACTATCACAGGGTGAGTAAAACTGAGCCTTGAAACCCACAGGGTGAACATATTAAGTAGCCCGAGAATTTAAAACAGAAATAGCACTTGGGATAAAATATTTTTTGTACACATTCTTCCTGGCAATCGGCACTTTGTATCATCGGCCCAACTGGAGAGAAAAGAGGGGGTGTTTTGCGTTGTCTAAGATCCGTGCTGTTTTCCATTCAACTGCTGTAAGGTAGAGATCGCTTAGGGAGTCTTGTTTTGTACCAATTATCTTTCCTGCCATCCCAACAATACGTGCCAGTTTTGCCTTCCCCTTCACACCCAAGTTCCCATACCAGACAACAATGTTAAAAGTTAAAACGCTCTCCACTAGACTTTCGTACACAATTTGTAACAGCTCACGTCTAACATCAAAAGATCTCAGCTTTCGCAAGAGGTACAAACGTTGCTGCGATTTTTTATAGATAAGATCTGAACTGTCACTGAAACTTAGCTTATTATCTATCAAAGTACCTAAATACTTAAAATTTGACACCACCTCAACTGGTTCATTGTTTACCTTGACAGGAACAATTTTTTTGTTTTGTTTTCCTTGCATCTAGCACTAATTCTTTTGTCTTACCAACATTTATTTCCAGAAACTTACAAAACACTATCAAAATGCTGGCTTCATTACTCCCAGACAGTAACATACAGAACACCATCAAATTCTTGCAGCTCACATACAATGATAGTACTCAATGGAGAGATGCTAATTTTTGGCAAATAGGTGAAGAGTCAGGTGAGGGTTGCTGTAAAATGAGCTGAGAAATGAGCCCCAACCTCCTGACCCTGCAGACAGCTCAGCACTGAGCTCTACAGCCCACCTCTTTCCTCATAGACTCTCCATCTGACCACCCTGTGGTACTGTGTTGATGGGTGGAGTGCATGATGATCTGACCACCCTGTGGTACTGTGTTGATGGGTGGAGTGCATGATGATCTGACCACCCTGTGGTACTGTGTTGATGGGTGGACTGCATGATGATCTGACCACCCTGTGGTACTGTGTTGATGGGTGGAGTGCACGATGATCTGACCACCCTGTGGTACTGTGTTGATGGGTGGAGTGGTTTGATCTGACCACCCTGTTGTATTGTGTTGATGGGTGGAAGGCACGATGTCAGAAAGGCACAGGCTCCCACTGGAGTTTGACGTCGGAAAGATGCAGGCTCCCACTAGAGTTTGAAGTCAGACACAGGCTCCCACTGACGTCAAACTCTAGTGGCAGTCTGTGTCTGACATCAAACTCTAGTGGCAGTCTGTGTCTGACATCAAACTCTAGTGGCAGTCTGTGTCTGTCATCAAACTCCAGTGGGAGTCTGCATCTGACATCAAACTCCAGTGGGAGTATGTGTATGACATCAAACTCCAGTAGGAGCCTGTGTCTGACTTCAAACTCTAGTGGGAGCCTGCACCTTTCCGACATCAAACTCCAGTGGGAGCCTGTGCCTTTCTGACATCAAATTCCAGTGGGAGTCTGTGTCTGACATCAAACTCCAGTGGGAGTCTGACATCAAACTCCAGTGGGAGTCTGTGTCTGACATCAAACTCCAGTGGGAGTATGTGTATAACATCAAACTCTAGTGGCAGTCTGTGTCTGACATCAAACTCTAGTGGGAGCCTGCACCTTTCTGACATCAAACTCCAGTGGGAGTCTGTGTCTGACATCAAACTCCAGTGGGAGCCTGCACCTTTCTGACATCAAATTCCAGTGAGAGCCTGCACCTTTCTGACATCAAATTCCAGTGGGAGTCTGTGTCTGACATCAAACTCCAGTGGGAGCCTGCACCTTTCTGACATCAGACTCCAGTGGGAGCCTGCACCTTTCTGACATCAGACTCCAGTGGGAGCCTGCACCTTTCTGACATCAAACTCCAGTGGAAGCCTGCGCCTTTCTGACATCAAATTCTTCTGCAGGTCACCAAAGCCCTGATGTTAAACTAGGTTGAAAATATACATAGTAAGAAACAAAACAACCATCATTCAGAATTTGAAATGAACTGGTTCACAGTGTACCATCCTGGTAACTTTATGCACAGAGTGCAACACACACTGCTCTCCTGATAGCCATACTGCAAAGGTACATTTTAAGCTCTTCTAATAAGCATGCACAAAGTGACACACTGAATAGAGTACAGAGTGTAATGCACACTCACCTCTTCCGTGAAGTGGTAAGCAGTTCATCAGGGCCACTGACACCATCCTCTCCAATGTCAACACCTGAAGAACAGAGTAACATTGCACCTGGAGGCTAGCACCCAGGCCCACTTGTATGATAACCAAATAAAGCCACATAAAAACGGACAGCCCTAATCCCAAGTTGCTAAAGAGTCCGACTCTCTTTCCACATGCACAAGTTGTCAAAAAGCTCCAAAATTGAAAATAGCAATTTTCTAGTGATTACTTTTTAATTTATATCAGCGTTCCCCTGTTTTATGACTAATGCAACACACATGACATCAAAACCTCAAAACCGATAGGACACTGCATGACAACAGCTGTCAATTTCAGGGAGTCAAAGTTCACTTTGATTGTAGCAGATGTCAGTGACCCAATGTCCTCTTCCCATTCATATTTTGAGATGTTCCCCTCCCTCTCCTTGTCAACTGTCTTGACTATGATGGGTCTTGATACCTAAATGCAATTTGCTTGAATAATTTGTGGTGTTCAGTAATAGGTGGGATGGTGCCAGTCCATACAAGTGTTTGTTTTCTCCACATTAGGGGCCTCTGTCTGGCAATTAGCCATTTCTATACGGTGTTTAGGCTGCTTAAACACACAAAAATGTCTATTATTTTAAAGATGTATAGATAATCCTTTTTGCTCTCCATACATGTTGATATTTCCATTAATGTCACTGTTTTAAATGTTCAGAAAATAAATGCAGTTAAGGGACACAACAATCTGCAGTACTTCATCTGGCACTGTTTAGTCTGGCAGTGGTCCCATAGCTCATCACAGATCACAGCTAGCCATGTACACCACAGATCACAGCTAGCCGTGTACACCGCAGATCACAGCTAGCAGTGTACACACCAGATCACAGCTAGCCGTGTACACACCAGATCACAGCTAGCCATGTACACCGCAGATCACAGCTAGCGGTGTACACACCAGATCACAGCTAGCGGTGTACACATCAGATCACAGCTAGCCATGTACACACCAGATCACATCTAGCCGTGTACACACCAGATCACAGCTAGCGGTTTACACACCAGATCACATCTAGCGGTGTACACACCAGATCACAGCTAGCGGTTTACACACCAGATCACAGCTAGCCATGTACACACCAGATCACAGGCTAGCCATGTACACACCAGATCACAGGCTAGCCATGTACACACCAGATCACAGCTAGCCGCATTCATGCCAGATCACAGCTAGCCACATTCATGCCAGATCACAGCTAGCCACATTCATATCAGATCACTGCTCCATGCTCTTCCCCCTGGCCAGATTTGTTGACATGATTAAGTGCCTTCAGGCTGGCCAGGGAAAAACAGGAAATTGGTTTGAACTCTCTAGCTTCAACTAAACAGCAGGAGCTGGACTAACATCAGGGGCTGTTTGTTGTTTATACCTGTATGTATAAAGGCCCTAAAGTCAATACCTGAGGAACTGAGAAACACTGCACCAAGAGATCAATACCTGAGGAACTGAGAAACACTGCACCTGGAGGTCAATACTCAATACCTGAGGAACTGAGAAACACTGCACCTGGAGGTCAATGGACCCATCCACAGCCCCGCCCCTTTCCCGCTTTTATTGGGAGGTATCACAAGCAGCGGCCGGCAAGAGGGCTCGATTCCACTTTGGCTGTCCTTTTTCATCAAAAGGTTGTGGTTTGTGGACACAGTCTTGTTGTGACTTTGTCCCTCACAATTAATGAAACATTAAAATGGCTCTCATCGCTGCTCTCATCTTAATGCAGGAGTCATTTTGGTGGTGACAGTGTAGCGATAGGCATATACTCTCCCTCTTCCCCCACCTCCATACCCCTTATCCCTGTCCCTATGCCTTACGTTTTTTGTGGAAGTTAAGCACCATGTTTACCAAAGGGCTTCCACTAGGAAAGTGACCGATTTACTGCGGTCACTTCAGTCCAGATGAACACATTTCTTTCCTGCCTGACAGTGAGAAGATTTCCTAAACTAGAATAGGGGCATGGACAGATAGTTTTCGTGTTTTTTGGACGATATCAAAGTGTTTGAACCCAGCGAAGAAGTAGACTCGACTGTGGAAATGACAGTCTGATGCTACAGATGATGCGAAAGGATGAAGCTCCATATACGATATAGAGTTTCCAGTTTGAGTTGGACATTATTCAAGACAGAAAATCACCGAAAATCCGACACCACACGCTGTCTACCTAAAAATGACTCGAGGGGTAGGCTGACACCCTAAAAACCAAAACAAGCGCTAAACAGGCAGAGAAAGAAACTGAACACAAATGCCTGCGGCAAAAAAGAAGAAGAAAAAAGAAGAAGAAGCTTGTGGCAAATTGTAAAGAAAGACAAATCAACACAAATGCGAGTTAAATGAAAAATGGCTGCCCTAATCAGGCAAGCAAACAATTGAAACCAAATGGCCAGATGGAAAGGAAGGTAAAAATGACGAAGAAAGATCAAGGAGAAAGAGGGATGGAAAAAATCCATTACTCCCACCCGATTGAAAACCATACATGGTAACTAACAGTCTCTGCCAGTGTGCAATGTGACAAAGGCTAGAAACGCGTAATCCATGCACACAATACAAACCACACAATGATGCCAACAGCCACTGAACACTGAATAGACGCTCACGAAGTACCCATATACTTTTTTTCTTTTTATCAAGTTGTCTCGACTAGCGAGGCACCTCGAGGTTACTCCCATTATCCCCACATCGAAAAAGAATGAAACAACTCAAGAAGCAAAATGGAACACAAAGAGAGGAAAAACAAACTGAATAGTCAAGTGTATACCAAGAACCTCACTGACCCAAACACAAAACCCTAACCCAGGAAAAGCACAAAGTATCTAGTCTGATCAACTAGAAAAAATAACTGGCAGGATAACGTTGTGGAATTATAGCGTAGGTAATAATGTGATGAGATTATTTTCTTTATTGTACATTGCCGCTTCTCATACGGTACATGTACATTATTTTTCTTGAGTATTGGTAGTTGTCATATATATATATTTATTTATTTTTTAATACCTTATCTTTGATATTTTTCTCAATTAATGTTGAAAACGTCGGAGAATGTTGCAAAGTGAAGTGAGACTGGATCAGAGAATAGTGATATATTGGCCTAAAAGTGATCTTTTATTACTATTTATTATTATTGTGAAGGCAGGGGTCGTCCCAACTAAAACGGACTAAAACGCCATGAATCTGACAAGGCAATACAGAGAAAGAAAGAAAGAAAGAAAGAAAGAAAGAAAGGAGAGTGACAGAAGAAGAAAAAGAAGAAAGAACAAATCCCAAATTTTGTCAATGGTGTCGGAGCTTTATCCGTAGATTCGAACTGGAAATTGTTCTAAGTTTATTACCCTGTAGGCACCCATACAAACATTTTACTCTAGGGTGATTGAACCAAAACTGACAAAACCGCACTGAGTCAGTGTGTGCCGAGCCGTTGTTTGTGATACCAGTGTGTGAGCCAAAAATTCATGCTAAAAATAGCAGCATTTCGCGTCTCTGATTGGTTGAGATCGGCGACCGCGTGGGCTCTGTGGACGGGTCAATACTCAATACCTGAGGAACTGAGAAACACTGCACCTGGAGGTCAATACCTGAAGAATTGAGAACACTGCACCTGAATGTCAATACCTCAAGAACAAACACAGAAACGCTACACCTGGAGGTCAATACCTGAAGAACAAACACATAAACACTGCACCTGGAGGTCAATACCTGAAGAACAAACACATAAACACTGCACCTGGAGGTCAGTACCTGAAGAACAATCAGAAACACTGCACCTGGAGGTCAATATCTGAAGAACAATCAGAAACACTGCACCTGGAGGTCAATATCTGAAGAACAAACACAGATATACTGCACCTGGAGGTCAATACCTGAAGAACAAACACAGAAATACTGCACCTGGAGGTCAGTACCTGAAGAACAATCAGAAACACTGCACCTGAAGGTCAATACCTGAAGATCAATCAGAAATACTGCACCTGGAGGTCAATACCTGAAGAACAATCAGAAATAATGCACCTGGAGGTCAATACCTGAAGAACAATCAGAAATAATGCACCTGGAGGTCAATACCTGAAGAACAATCAGAAACACTGCACCTGGAGGTCAATACCTGAAGATCAATCAGAAATACTGCACCTGGAGGTCAATACCTGAAGAACAATCAGAAACACTGCACCTGGAGGTGAACAATGTCAACATTAAATATGTGAAAAGTAAATCTTGAGATACATCATTACATGTGCTAATTATTAGCTATTTGGCTTGGTTGTGTTTGCTATTTATTGTGTTGTGTGTAGAACTGTGAGCCATCTTTTTACTTGTGTTTTGGTGACTTGCATTTCAACCTGGTATGGAGCCGATGTAAATGTATGACTGGTCCAGAGGTCTGCAGCCGAATGACATAAAATTAAAATCCCAAACATTAACTAAGTGTCCGTACTCTACCTTCCCCGTCACTCAGCTCGTCAGCAGAGGGTGCCAGCACAAACTCCAGATCACGTCCACTGTTGGCAAAATAAGCATCACCCATGTAGTCTTCACCAGTGGCACCTGTGGTGGTCAGCCAGGCAGAGAAGGAGTTGTAGTAAAACCAGTAGGTCTCCGCGTAGTGGTCCCGCCACAGCTCCTGCCACAGCATGCCAGTCACTGACGGGTCAACCCCTCCACCATCTCCCTGCCAACAGACATGGACATGGGTCAACCCCTCCACCATCTCCCTGCCAACAGACATGGACATGGGTCAACCCCTCCACCATCTCCCTGCCAACAGACATGGTCATGGGTCAACCCCTCCACCATCTCCCTGCCAACAGACATGGACATGGGTCAACCCCTCCACCATCTCCCTGCCAACAGACATGGACATGGGTCAACCCCTCCACCATCTCCCTGCCAACAGACATGGTCATGGGTCAACCCCTCCACCATCTCCCTGCCAACAGACATGGACACAGGTCAACCCCTCCACCATCTCCCTGCCAACAGACATGGACACAGGTCAACCCCTCCACCGTCTCCCTGCCAACAGACATGGACACAGGTCAACCCCTGCCAACAGACATAGAGAAGGTCAACCCCTGCCAACAGACACAGATCAACCCCTCCACTGTCTCCCTGCCAACAGACACAGAGACAGGTCAACCCTGCCAACAGACAGAGAGACAGGTCAACCCCTGCCAACAGACACAAGTCAGCCCCTCCAACGTCTCCTGGCCAACAGACAGGAGACAGGTCAACCCCTCCACTGTCTCCCTGCCAACAGACACAGGGACAGGTAAACCCCTCCACTGTCTCCCCGCCAACAGACACAGGTCAACCCCACCACTGTCTCCCTGCCAACAGAAACAAAGACAGGTCAACCCATCCACTGTCTCCCTGCCAACAGACACAGAGACAAGTCAACCCTTCCATTGTCTCCCTGCCAACAGACAGATTGAACACCAGTCAACAGTTCATAATGGGTTAAACCCCCCATAATCTCCTTGCCAACACACAGTACAAACACCAGTCATGTGACTGTGACAGATCAAACCCTGTCTCCATGCCAACCATCTGATCAACAGTTAGTGATGGCTCAAATCATGCACTGTCTCCTTGCATACAGAACACCAGCTAATAACGTTTGCTTTGATAAATCAGAAATAATATTAATAATAATATATATGTTAAATGCAACACAGTAAATGTTAAAGGTAATAATACAAAGCCTCCTCACAGGACTGCCATCAGAGTCGTTGCCTGCTTCATCCTCATCCTGCTCACCATGATGTTCTCCCCTGGAGCCACCATCCTTGCTGGCATAAGTGTGCATCATGTGAACCATGCTGGTCTCTGTCCCGCCCACTGCGTAGCCTGTGCTGCCCTCTACACAGGTGTCCTTCTTTTGATCGGATGTCAGCCCAGAGGACAAATCCTCCCTGACCCTGCTCATCGTGCTGTGAATGGCCAGATTTAAGCTAGTCAAGTGAGTTGTGGGAATGTTTCCCTCCTCCAACTCGCATTTTACAGCTACCTCAACAGTCGTATCACTTTGAGACTTCTCACCAGGACAGGGTTGGGTATTGTCTTCAACATCACCCACAGAGACCTCACCAACGCAGGCAGGAAAAGTGCCTGAGAGATGTGACTGTGTAGAAACACCCTGGTGAGTGACACTGCCATGGGGGACCTCTCCGCCTGGAGGCAGTGTGTCTGACAGAACTCGGCCTCTCTGCAGAGGCTGGGCAGCACTGGCATCCCCACTGGCATCCACCGCACTTCCAAGGGAAGCATCCAGCTTGAGGCCAAGTGCGTGAATGCGTGCATCCCCACTGGCATCCATGCTTTGTTTGGAGGCAACAAGTGTGTCTTGAGCTGAAACATCTGCCACAGGAACACCTTTACAGTCTAAACCAGTTCCACCCCCAGCACTCTGTCTACCCTCACCACCATCACCACTGTGTCTGCCCTCACCACCATTTCCACTTTCACCACTGTGTCTGCCCTCACCACCATTTTCACTTTCACCACTGTGTCTGCCCTCACCACCATTTCTACTTTCACCACTGTGTCTGCCCTCACCACCATTTTTACTTTCACCACTGTGTCCATCCACACCACTGTTCCCACCTTCTCCTTCTCCATGCCTCTTGTCCATTGTCACAGTGCCCTCTGCAGGCCTGCGCTCCACCTCACTGCCCACCTCCACCTCCTGCACAGCGGGCATCGGGGCCAGCTGGTGGTAGTGGACCTGATCAGGGTATTTCTGCACCCACAGTTTCCACACCAGCATCTCCCCATGCTGAGCCCAAAACTTTTCAAACTGTGCATTCAAGCGAGCCATTTCCTCCTCTGCTTCTCTGTTTGCGAACAATCCTTCACCTTCCTCTTTGGCAGTTTCAAGGGCAGCACTCCTGTAGCAGTCTTGTGCACTAATGTATGAGTCAGCAGTGATACAAGATTCCACCTTAGCGTTCCGCTTCTTGTTCCGTTTCTGTCGATGTGATCGTTTCTTCCGCTTCGTCTTTGACTTGCTGCCAGCTTCTCTTTTCTATCGACAGAGAGAGAAACACACGAGGTTAAAACTGAACACTTTGATTAATTTCTCTCTAATCACACAAAACAATCAGAGCTGCATGAACGGGAGATGGGGGTTGCACATAGCAGCATCCTGTCTCCTGCCCTATTCAGCATCAAAATTAACATCATAAAAACTGTACTGAAGTGCACAGGTTGCTCCTTGTTCGCTGACAATTTTGCCCTGTGTGTACAAGGCAAGTCATTGAACAGAAAGGGCAAGTGTTAACAACAGGCTTTTTTGTGGTAATGAACACAGTGGAAAGGGCACACAGTTGTGTATTAACAACATTTAAAACTAGGTGTCAGAGAACAGTTTCAAGTTCTCCACTTGAAAGACAGCAAGCACAAGCTGTGCCTGTATCATTTTTTCATCCATTCCAAACTGGATTACGGATGCATTGTTTATGGACTGGCTTGTCAGCTGGTCCGAAACTGATTAGATCCACTCCACCAGCGGGGCCTGCGTATCACACTGGGGTCTTTCTGCAGATCTCTTGCTCAGGTCTCTGCCTGGAACCGGAAGGGCATGAACCATCCTTTACTTCTTGTCACCTAAAAGTAAGGTCTCTGTGTGGAAGGGCATGAACCATCCTTTACTTCTTGTCACCTAAAAGTAAGGTCTCTGTGTGGAAGGGCATGAACCATCCTTTACTTCTTGTCACCTAAAAGTAAGGTCTCTGTGTGGAAGGGCATGAACCATCCTTCACTTCTTGTCACCTAAAAGTAAAACTGTCTTTAAATCATGTCATTAAACTAAAGTCTCTCCCAGAAACTTCAGCTTACAGTTGTGTTTTTGAACCTGAAATGACCTTACTTTGATTGATGATGTTTCCTTCCCGGACACTGTCCCGGGACCCTCTGCACCTACATCCATTTTGACTTAACAAAATTAAAAAACGATGCCCCATATCCACTGAAACAGACAGTTCTGCCTAAGCTACAACTTGTTTCTGATTACCCAATGTCAGTGACAGTTTGCACTGACAGCTAAAAGACAGATGGAGGAGTCTCTGCAGCACCTGTTGCCACCAAGCATCTTCAAAAACTGTACACCTGCCATCTTCCTGTCAATGGTCCGACACCTGCCATCTTCCTGTTGACGATTCTACACCTGCCATCTTCCTGTCGACAATTCTACACCTGTCATCTTCCTGTTGACAATTCTACACCTGTCATCTTCCTGTTGACAGTTCTACGCCTGCCATCTTCCTGTTGACAATTTTACACCTGTCATCTTCCTGTTGACAATTTTACACCTGCCATCTTCCTGTTGACAATTCTACACCTGCCATCTTCCTGTTGACAATTCTACACCTCAAGCACAGTGTGACTTCATGCAAAACCACACAAGACAATGTAAGGTGTATGTGTATTGAGCTGTACATGCTCAATTGAGCCACATGTACATTTGGGACCTTTTACGTGCTACTGTGGTAACACGGAGGTGGAACAGCTACCAAAATAAGAGTCAGCATGGAAAGCTGACCATGGAGAAGTTTTTCCTGCCACTCCTGCCGGCGCTCATACCAGCAACCTTTCAATCATGAATATGGCACTCTACCACTAAGCTATCCCTGTTGAGTGTTCCCCACTCACAATATGTCTCACTCCTCTTCATTAAATGGAGAGGAGCCAGCTGTATGCATCAGATCTGATGAGTTTTTTTAACTGATGATGTGCTAGTTTTAACATAGCCACACTTTTAGCATTTATCCTGTTCTCATATTTGATAAGAATATGGTTCACCCTGATATAAATGTCATGGTTGACTGGGTGTTAAAGACAAGATATAAATGTCATGGTTGACTGGGTGTTAAAGACAAGATATAAATGTCATGGTTGACTGGGTGTTAAAGACAAGATATAAATGTCATGGCTGACTGTGTGTTAAAGACAAGATATAAATGTCATGGCTGACTGTGTGTTAAAGACATGATATAAATGTCATGGCTGACTGTGTGTTAAAGACATGATATAAATGTCATAGTCGACTGAGTGTTAAAGACATGATATAAATGTCATGGTCAACTGTGTGTTAAAGACATGATATAAATGTCATGGTCAACTGTGTGTTAAAGACATGATATAAATGTCATGGTCGACTGAATGTTAAAGACATGATATAAATGTCATGGTCGACTGAGTGTTAAAGACATGATATAAATGTCATGGTTGACTGGGTGTTAAAGACATGATATAAATAACAATAACGGACATTTCTATGGTGCATGATCCCTAGCAAGATCTAGGGCACAATGCGCCATATAAAAAAATGCAGAAAAATGTATATACACATACAATGGACAAAATAAAAAAAGGTTTCAGGCCATACAACTGCCAACCACGCAAGAATTTACATACAGCAATTTCAGTAAATAAACCAAAGTTGTCAGTTACCAAACATGACCAAACTCTGATTTTAGCACACATGTATGATACAAGTAGATATACTGCAACACAAAAATGTACAGCAGGATATTGCACACACACACACACACACACACACACACACACACACACACACACACGGGGTGGGGGGGGGGGGTATTAATTATATGCAGATTTGAAGAGATGAGATTTTAATGCTTGCTTGAAAGAAGATGCTGATACCAAGTGATGAATATCATACGGTAACAAGTTCCACTGTGTTGGGCCTGTAAAAGAAAATGCTTGTTGTCCAAAGGTCTTTGTTTTTGTGAAAGGTATGTGGAAGGTTCTGGTGTCAGAAATGGAGCGAAGTTGTCTGGATGGATGGTAGACAGTCAGGAGTTCAGAAAGACAGACTGGGTAACTTTCAGTGAAAGAACTGTAGCAGACTAGCACAGAGTTGCTACTTTATACTGGATTCTTGGTTGACTAGGTCTTACAGACACAATATAAATGTCATTGTTGACTGGGTGTTAAAGACATGATATAATTATAAATGTCATGGCTGACTGGGTGTTAGTACTGTTACAGACATGTCATGGCTGACTGGGTGTTACGGACATGATATAAAAGTCATGGGTGTTAAAGACATGTCATGGCTGACTGGATATTAAAGACGTAATATAAATCATTTTAAATGTCACAGTTGACTTGGTGTTAAAGACATGATATAAATGGCATGGCTGACTGGGTGTTAAAGACATGATATAAATGTCATGGCTGACTGGGTGTTAAACTTAAAGACATGATATAAATGTCATGGCTGACTGGGTGTTAAAGACATGATATAAATGTCATGGTTGACTGGATGTTAAAGACATGATATAAATGTCATGGTTGACTGGGTGTTAATGACATGATATAAATGTCATGGTTGACTGGGTGTTAAAGACAGGGTATAAATGTCACAGTTGACAGGATGTTAAAGACATGATACAAAAGCCATGGTTGACTGGGTGTTAAAGACATAATATAAAAGCCATGGTTGACTGGGTGTTAAAGACATGACATAAATGTCATGGCTGACTGGGTGTTAAAGACATGATATAATTATAAATGTCATGGTTGACTGGGTGTTAAAGACACGATATGTCATGGCTGACTGGGTGTTACAGACATGATATAATTATAAATGTCATGGTTGACTGGGTATTAAAGACATGATATAAATGTCATGTTTGACTGGGTGTTAAAGACATGATATAACTGTCACAGTTGACTTGATGTTAAAGACATGATGTAAATGTCATGGTTGACTGGGTGTTATTGTGAAAGACATGATATAAATATCACAGTTGACTGGGTGTTAAAAATATGATGTAAATGTTATGGTTGACTGGGTGTTAAAGACATGATAAATATCAGTTGACTGGGTGTTAAAAACATGATGTAAATGTTATGGTGGACTGTGTGTTAAAGACATGATATAAATGTCATGGTTGACTGGGAGTTAAAGACATGCTATAAATCATCGGGATTCCAGACCGCCAGCTACACCCAGACCCAGCTGTACACAAATTGTATACCTGCGGTTTTTGTGGAGATCCCAAACTAACTAGTTTTTGTGGAGATCCCAAACTAACTAGTTTTTGTGGAGATCCCAAACTAACTAGTAGACCCTGCTGTATATAAACATACCCTTTCCTGTGGAGATCCCAGACCAACAGGTAGACCTGGATGATCACAAACACACCTGTGGTTTCTGTGGAAATCCCAGACCAATAGGTAGACCCAGATGTACATAAACATACCTGGGGATCCTATGGAGATCCCAGACTGACAGACTGACCCAGACAAATAAATGCATACCAGTGATTTCTGTGGAGACCCAAGGGCAACTGGCAAACCCATCTGTCGCATCTGTTCCCATTCTGCAGCTGTCTGCTCATCCACCCAGCTTTCATCACCACTCCCATTGTCATCCTCACTGCTCACAACCTTGCTGTTGCCGCAAATGCCTTCTTCAGAACTGTTCAGATGTTCACAATTCTGATCCTTCAATGTTTCAGATCTGGGATGAATGCACCCAGATGGTGTTGCTTTGTCTGTGTCGGCCAGGACAGCTTGGGAGGCCCTCTCTACTGACTGCAGTTCAAAGTGGGCGCCATCCACTGCGGAGTCATCAAGTGTGACCGCTGACAGAATTTCATCGAGAGTCACATTGCAATCTGATTGTGCTGCAACACAGGAGCAGGCCTTGTCTGCCAACAGTTCTGCCAGCTGCTTTGAGGTTGGGTCAATGAAAGCCTGCTGGCTGAGTGAACACTCTTCACACTGTGTTAAAGCCCACACCCTGCCCTCACAGCTGGCTGCACAGTCACAGTCAGTGACACTGCCACTAGTGTCAGTCCCTGAGTCTGCGATGGCGTACCTCAACAGCTCCCTGTCCCTGCAACATGACCCATCAATGTAACACACCACCCACTATCACTCTCAGGAAAGAAAGTAAATCAATGTAACAGTAACACACCACCCACTGTCACTCTCAGGAAAGAAAGTAAATTAATGTAACATGCACCACCCATGCTCACTCTCAGGAAAGAAAGTAAACCAATGTAACACACCACCCACTCTCACTCTCAGGAAGAAAGTAAATCAATGTAACACGCACCCCCATGCTCACTCTCAGGAAAGAAAGTAAATGTAACACACACCACCCACTCTCTCTCAGGAAAGAAAGTAAATCAATGTAACATGCACCACCCACTCTCACTCTCAGGAAAGTAAATCAGTGTAACATGCACCACCCACTCTCACTCTCAGGGAAGAAAGTAAATCAGTGTAACATGCACCACCCACTGTCACCCTCAGGAAAGAAAGTAAATCAGTGTAACATGCACCACCCACTGTCACCTTCAGGAAAGAAAGTAAATCAGTGTAACATGCACCACCCACTGTCACCCTCAGGAAAGAAAGTAAATCAGTGTAACATGCACCACCCACTGTCACCTTCAGGAAAGAAAGTAAATCAGTGTAACATGCACCACCCACTGTCACCCTCAGGAAAGAAAGTAAATCAGTGTAACACACACCACCCACTCTCACCTTCAGGAAAGAAAGTAAATCAATGTAACACACACCACCCACTGTCACTCTCAGGAAAGAAAGTAAATCAATGTAACACACATCACCCACTCTCACCCTCAGGAAAGAAAGTAAATCAATCCTTTTTTTCCACCACAACTGTCTTTGTACTATACTTTTAAACAACCCAACTTTTCATTTGACTTAAAAAGAAAATTTAATCCACAATCAACTCTGACAATCTGATTCAATTCCTCTTTGTCCCAGCCTCATGACCAGCACAGTCAAAGCTGCGTGCGATGCACG
The DNA here is from genome assembly GCA_963584105.1 of Alviniconcha strummeri. NCBI lineage: Eukaryota > Metazoa > Mollusca > Gastropoda > Provannidae > Alviniconcha > Alviniconcha strummeri. Next base: position 26,514,610 of record OY757545.1, on the reverse strand, counting down.
TTCTCTTGGCACTCCAGAAAAGCAGAGAGAAATGCTAATTTCACTACAGATCACTCTGCTGCTGTCTGCTCATCATGGAGGCAGGACTCATACAGGATGATGATGAAGTTAAGCTCCAGGTTTCTCAGCAAAATCATTTTCCCGTTCCCTGTGTAGAGGTGGCCTTGCAGTAGTACTCAAAGACTCCATCTTACCTCACTTCTCTTGGACCACAACCTTTTAGTTTCACTTTCAGTCATGCATCAGTTGTAATCATGATTCATGAAGCATGACTCTGCCACACATGACACAAGACACTCCACTTTTACATGTCATATGCTGCTGCCCTCCACCAAACCACTAGAGTCTAGAGCCAGGTGATTGAGTCTTGTGGCAGCAATTTCCACACCTTCTGGACACTGCAGGTCTCTGGCTGGTACCTCTTTGTCCTCGATAGCAATTACTACCCTCTCTTAGTCTTACTCTTAGCAAGGGTTTCATATCAAGAATATATTGATAGGAACATTTAGTTTGTGAGTGAGCATTGTAAAATGTGGTGTCGTTCACATGTCCCACTTTTCTGTGCCATTTTTATTTCAGGATTACACTTTGACAGAAACAATTACAGAAATTGAAAGTCCAGTAAACCTTTTTTTTAAATACAAATGTTGCTAACATTTAAGTTTTCACATAATAAATAGCTGACACAGCAAACTGTATGAACAAAAAGGTACAAGATGGAATGCACATTGTGTTACTGTCCTTGAAATATAAGCCTACAGAAATGTAAATTTCCCTCTTTGTCCCAGACTCTCAATGATCAGACTCAAACTATCAAGTATCATGGATGTGCACTTAGAACTCACTTTCCTGTAGATCTGTGCTGTCTTACCTGATAAAAGCACGAGTGCAGTGACAGGTGATCAGAACCACTTTACTGGTCTGACCCTGAACACCTTCGCTAGCCTCAAAGTCACCTTTAGTCTCTACAGCAAGAGCCCCATCAACTCGTTGATATAGCCTGACCTTGGCCAGGGGGTACCATTGGTAGGTCATCAGGATTTCCCACAGATGTGCTGTAAAAAAACCATATTATATATTATATATATTATAATAACAATTAGTAGGCCACACCTGCAGCTGCATGGTCCCCAACTTGGAGCTTAGTCGTGAGCTGTGTGAAAAAGGAAGTGGATGACCTGGGCACCTATCCCTAAGAGTCCATAAAAAACCTGTGGACAGAAAGCTACATCAAAGAAGAATGGTCCCCAGGACTACAGCAGTGATCTGAACAGGGAGGTGGAGCTGAGCTTTCATAGTGAGCTGAACAATTCTTTGCTTCAGCTTTCAACAGCTGGCTCTCTAAACACTGTCTTCATCAAGTGCTCTTCCACACAGCTGCTGAAAGAGCAAGCCACTGAGTACACAAGCTGCTTCACACTGGCAACGTCCTCACAACCTGAACATCCGTCATCCTGCTAGTGGCTGATGATCTCTTTAGACCTGTCTTTGCGGGTCGGAGCACTTGGGATGAACCATTCATACCTCCCCCCCCTACCCCCCCCCCCCACCCGTCCCTAATACTACTATTAGTACTAACAGCCCATAAGTATAATATGCTCTCTGTGCACGTTAACCTGGTTAAGCCCTGCAAACAATCCTCATCATCGTGGTCCTTCATTGTCATGCCAATGCCAGACATCCAGATGCACATCTCTGCATGTTTTCTAGCTTGTCAATGTCATTTTGCTGGTATGGGTCCCACTCCCAGGCTAAATCTTTTCTTTCTCTCCTTGGATGCCCACAATCACGTTGATCTGGATCTAGTTTCCAAGTAACGACGTGCACGCTTCCTCAGTGCTGGTGTCGGAGAAGCACTCGATCATGTACAGAAGACTTACGTACCTTGTAAAGATTTATGTAAAACTAAAACTCACTTTTGTTGCAAAGTTTGCTTCATTTTCTAGATTATTAACTATCATTATCAAATATCAACGCGTTTGATTGATTTTAATTATATTTGTGACCTAGAATGGTGTTTAAAATGTCCCAGGAATGTCCGATTGCCTCCTTGGATATTACCCTGTAATGCTAGTTATCCCAGTCCATGTACCTCTATGTCCCAACCGATATTAAATACAAATAAAGCCCTCGCACAAACCTGAAAGTACTCACGACGCACTCGGTCCATGTGCAGAAGGCCGACAACTGTCATTACTCTAACCGGAAGTTCAGGTATTGATCCCCCTTGGCACGATGCCTGTAGCCTCTGCAACTGGACCATTCATAGAACAGAAGCCGGGAGAGACGACATCGGCTGTGCACGAAATCGACGACGACCAATATCGCTGTTATTGACTTAGTGTCAGAGTCTGCAGCAGATGACAAGAGACACGTATGGCCGAAGTTTCTGCTGGCGGTGATAAGGTGGTGGCTGGGGAGGTGGCCTTTGCCGAGCTGTGCGGATTGCTGGAACGGCTGTCGAAGATCCAGGGTACGGCGAAGAAGAAAGGCGTGCTGCGGGAGTTCGTGGACCACTGGCGACGTCTGCACAACCAAGTCCACTCTGACGATGCTGCTACTACGGTTAGGGCTACCACCATTCACTTCACTCAACCTCACATCTACGCATGATGAAGTGTTGCTTAATGTGTAACGTCTCTAGTGCGTAAAGGGGTCGAATGTCGTCGAGCGATTCTGTGGCCACGCTACTGAGAACGCTAGCAGGTTAAGTTATAAACATGTCTGCATTAATTACTTGCACATGGCATCTCCTGACTATCAGAAAGTGATCCAGCACACACACACACATCCACACACTCACTCGTTCACTGAATCGTTCTACTTTCTCTCGCTCTACTTCCATCTCTCTTTCAACACGAATTCAAGTGGAGAATGAAAGTTCCAAATATTATTGAATCAAAAAGACATCAATCGCAATCATGTTATAAGCAGACAAAAGAAGGGTTTAAAAGACACAAAGGTTCGAAAAGCCAATCTAGCTAGTTAAACTTGATCCTGTTGTCTCGTTCCATGAAAATTTAACGTAAACGACAATTAAGTCGACACAAAATCATCTGTGCAGATTATGAAAGTCTGAGCTACAAACCTATGAAAAGACAGTTCACGAACGGTGTATCATCAAAAACAACATCGCCTCACTTTGTAATTTCTCAGTAGGGTCTTACACTGAATTTATGAGAAATTAACTTTAAGGTATCTTCCTAGTCTGTGGATAGTGGAAGATGGAATACACAATAGAATTATTTATGGAAAAGTCAAACCAAAGCTTATCGCGGAGCTGGCCTTTTCACATAATGTTAAATAGAAAAGTCAAACTTGTTAATCGCGGATACGCGGAACAGGCCTTTTCTAATCAGAAAAATAAAGGAACTCCTTTAGGAGGTTTAGATTAGAATGAACAAAATGGAGCCGGGCTCGGATGACGAACCTGACCTCTCCATCAGAACATCTGTTACAAAACACAGTTTAAGATTCAACACATCAATCATGAAATGAGAATTTTTTTTATAACCCATATATCTAAAACAACTCATGACTACCACGAAGCTGGCCCCTGTTCCTAATTGTTTAAGCGAACGTGAAGAATAATCAAACATCAGCAACGCCAGATCTTACGGCAAGATCAAACCATAAAAACTACAACTATCAAACAACAATAAAACATCAGTCAGGAACTAGAAAGATAAAAATAAAATAAAATACTCAAACCAACCTGTTGAATGTAGATTAAACACTAGTTGTAACTTGTACTGACGAATAGAAATAACTTTGACTTGGTGACTTAGATACTGACTTGGAGATTTACATGGAGACTTACCTGGAGACCTAGCACAGTCAACTGCAAAGAGGGCACACGGTCTTTATGATTTTGGTTGGTGAGGGCGAGTGGTGCAGGGATTAAAAGGGAGGGTCTTTTATACTTTGAAAAATACGGCACCGGCGGCCCAGAATTTGGAATAAAAGAAGAATTCGTAACAGAAAGGGGAAGGCAGCTCTTCCATGCCCGTGCATGAACAGGGAGGCTTGTTGTCTACAGCTCGGCCAACTGACCGACGCTAATTGAAACCATCCTTTGGTCAGTGGCTTCACACGGGAAAGGAGACTACTGCACCCCGCGGCCGCACTAAGACACAGTACCAATGAACTACTGACTGAACTAAAAACATTCTCATCTTCTCAACTTCAAAACTTACAAAGACCATTTCACCAACAGTCTGACTAAAGTTAAACTTAGATTTGGAAAACAGGGGATCGGTAACCCGATGTACTTTAATATGTAATGGAGTGGAGTGGTCAAAGGACAAGACACAGGCAGCGGAGTCAATAAAGTGGAGACCACAGCAGGCGTATGGCAGCAATCAGTTTTTACTTGTTCAGCCGCAGACAGTTTTCAGCACACACCCAAAATCATCACGCTCACGCATAGATAAAAGAATGGCGCGGGCCACAGGGAACACACGCTATCGCTACAGTAAAATCGCCCCTCTGGACCACAAAATGGCTGACAATTGTGTTTCCCTGGCCCGCACAAATACACTTTCCTCTACAATAACTAAACCAATTAAAACATCAAAAACATCAAATAAAAGCTACAGTTACCATCTTTTAAACCGTATAAACAAAATGTACACACATGACTTATTTTATTTACACAAAGAGTGGGAAGCGTGGCTTGCGCCTGTCTATATACAGATTCGTACAACTAAATCACAACTAACACAATGTACAAAATATAAATGTCACTAAAACTTACATCGGAATAAAGAGCACGCTCCCACGGTTAAAATGGTACATAACAATTACAATACAACGCTCTGTAAGAGAAGCAAGACAAACTCAAAGACTAGCATTAAAACAATCGGTGCGAACTTTCGCCTGGGGCGCGTAACCTTAGTCGCAGCAGCGCTGATAGTGAGATTAAGTAGTCTATGAATACAACTTAGCTTCTACAGTACACAATACTTAATAAGTTAATTTCAACCCAAAATAAACACTAAACATGAAGTCAGCTAAGCAAAATACTATACGACAACGCATTGATCGACACAGAATTACTTTAATCGAATCAAAACAACATTTCACTACCATTTATTAGTACTAAACAAAGCGCGCCATGCAGACGACGGCTATAAAAGAATGGACCTAGAGAGGCATCGGCTACTAATTAAGCTCGATCCGGCGTCTGAATAAACTGACGTTAAATAAACATTCTAAGATGCCAAATTATATTATACATAGCTTAGTGCATAAAAAGGACTAGATAGACAAAGAGTAGGTAAACAAACAAGCGGTCAAAATTTTAAGGGAGAAAAACGATTTGAAAAAGGCGCGCACTGGCGGCTATCGCCGGTCGGCTGTGTGAAGGCCATGTGGCGTTACGCCACACGCCGCGCTTCAAAACAAAAGCGTCGTCTGCTCCGGTTCCCGGGTTACTAAAGTACAGTAATGAAATTGCATTGATCCGTTAAGCGGGGCGGGATTATTGTAAAACGTACAAAGAGCACTTGCTCACATCCCCCCCTACTCTACCACTACCAGCGTCCTCGCTGAGTAAAAACACCAATCTGTCAGGCGACGTATTTAACGTAACAACCTAGAATGGGCTAAGATCTCCGGCTGAACCGGGAAACAAAATCAACATCCTTTGACTAACATATATTTAATATGAGAGTCCGCAATTTCAAATAAGACCAGATCAGAGGCGGCATTATGCCTTAGATCAACAGAGGGTTGTTATTTAAACAATGATCCCAGTCTAATATCTACAACCTACTGAAAAAGGCCTGAGTATATACTGAAGCAACCGGTCACTGAGTTATCACATTTCAAAATCCATTTAGATTAGAACACAAAAATCCGAACTATTTGCCAGCAAAACAGGTAGTTACACTAGAAACTTTGCATTTAAACAAAATTCTCCTAAGTACCATACTACCACGGTCTTCCGACACATTGCACCTACAAAATAGCCAAGATAAAAACATACCATGAACCTAGCAATACAAATGGCATCTGACATAAAAGTCATGAACACTAGTGTATAAAATGCAATCATCACACACATGTCATGTCAACAAAACAGCTAATTTCTAAACACTTACGGTACTGCGCCAGGTAACTTTGTGGTCGGGTTACTGTCGAATAATGTTCTTCTCTGCCAGACGTCGTGAGCGTCTAGGCAGAGGCACAGGTGGTCGCTGGATGACATGTGTCACTGCTGGCACCGCAACAGCATCACGAGCTGGATTCTTCGGTGTTAACACGCATAGTTCATCGTCACTGTCTGACTCAGTCACTGACGTCTGGCCGTGGAGATGGAGACTGCTGGCCGGCGGCGTCGATGGTGTTGGTGGCTAGCCGGGGTCGTCGATGGTGCTGGTGGCTAGCCGGGGTCGTCAGTTGTGGTACCGCGACATCGGTGGTGTTGGTGGCTAGCCGGGGTCGTCGGTGGTGATGGTGGCTAGCCGGGGTCGTCGGTGGTGCTGGTGGCTAGCCGGGGTCGTCAGTTGTGGTACCGCGACATCGGTGGTGCTGGTGGCTAGCCGGGTCGTCAGTTGTGGTACCCGGCGTCGGTGGTGTTGGTGGCTGGCCATCATCATCAGGGTTGTCTGCTGCGGTCTGGGCCGTGGTCACTCAACCTGCTGTGGTCTCGGGTAGCTCCGCTCATCCTGCTCTCGCAGCGCCAAAGTTGTAATGGAGCGGAGTGGTCAAATGACAAGACACAGGCAGCGGAGTCAATAAAGTGGAGACCACAGCAGGCGTATGGCAGCAATCAGTTTTTACTTGTTCAGCCGCAGACAGTTTTCAGCACACACCCAAAATCATCACGCTCACGCATAGATAAAAGAATGGCGCGGGCCACAGGGAACACACGCTATCGCTACAGTAAAATCGCCCCTCTGGACCACAAAATGGCTGACAATTGTGTTTCCCTGGCCCGCACAAATACACTTTCCTCTACAATAACTAAACCAATTAAAACATCAAAAACATCAAATAAAAGCTACAGTTACCATCTTTTAAACCGTATAAACAAAATGTACACACATGACTTATTTTATTTACACAAAGAGTGGGAAGCGTGGCTTGCGCCTGTCTATATACAGATTCGTACAACTAAATCACAACTAACACAATGTACAAAATATAAATGTCACTAAAACTTACATCGGAATAAAGAGCACGCTCCCACGGTTAAAATGGTACATAACAATTACAATACAACGCTCTGTAAGAGAAGCAAGACAAACTCAAAGACTAGCATTAAAACAATCGGTGCGAACTTTCGCCTGGGGCGCGTAACCTTAGTCGCAGCAGCGCTGATAGTGAGATTAAGTAGTCTATGAATACAACTTAGCTTCTACAGTACACAATACTTAATAAGTTAATTTCAACCCAAAATAAACACTAAACATGAAGTCAGCTAAGCAAAATACTATACGACAACGCATTGATCGACACAGAATTACTTTAATCGAATCAAAACAACATTTCACTACCATTTATTAGTACTAAACAAAGCGCGCCATGCAGACGACGGCTATAAAAGAATGGACCTAGAGAGGCATCGGCTACTAATTAAGCTCGATCCGGCGTCTGAATAAACTGACGTTAAATAAACATTCTAAGATGCCAAATTATATTATACATAGCTTAGTGCATAAAAAGGACTAGATAGACAAAGAGTAGGTAAACAAACAAGCGGTCAAAATTTTAAGGGAGAAAAACGATTTGAAAAAGGCGCGCACTGGCGGCTATCGCCGGTCGGCTGTGTGAAGGCCATGTGGCGTTACGCCACACGCCGCGCTTCAAAACAAAAGCGTCGTCTGCTCCGGTTCCCGGGTTACTAAAGTACAGTAATGAAATTGCATTGATCCGTTAAGCGGGGCGGGATTATTGTAAAACGTACAAAGAGCCCTTTGTGTTAAGTGTCACATTGTCAGGGTGCTGTGCCCCTTTGTTTTAACTTTTATGTGTCACATTGTCAGAGTGCTGTGCCGTTTCATGTGTCAAATTGTCATGGTGCTGTGCCCCTTTTTGTTAAGTATCACATCGTCAGGGTGCTGTGCCCCTTTGTGTTAAGTGTCACATTGTCAGGGTGTTGTGCCCCTTTCTTTATGTGTCATGTTGTCTGAGTGCTGTGCCCCTTTCTTTATGTGTCACATTGTTGCCCCTTTGTGTTAAGTGTCTCATTGTCAGGGTGCTGTGCCCCTGTGTGTGTCATGTCTTACATTTTTAGAGTATTGTGTCTGTACCTGTTGTCATACATAACATGTGTGTGCTTTAAGCTGAGACTGAAACTGAGGCTGAGGTTTGATTATAATTTATTGTATTAATATTATAATATGTAATTTATAAATATAATATGACTGTTTTATACATATATATATAATTTATGTTAATGTTAATCTTCTTTCTTTTTTCTCTTTTATTTTTATTTTTTACTGCTGCTATAAATGTATGATAGTATTGCTATGGTGTAATACTATGATAGTATACCAGGTTACCATATATATATGTACTTCCTGTACTGATCCAGTCATAATTCATTTTAACTAAATGTATGTTTTTCTCCCATAACAGAAGGACTCCTTCTATCCAGCCATGCGTCTGCTGTTGCCGCACCTTGAGAGAGAGAGAGCGGCATATGGCATTAAAGAGGTAAGAGAGACCAAGTGCAGTAGATGTGTTGACAGTGTACGCTGCAGCAATAATGAGATTTTGAGAAATGGTTTAATGACAGCATGCTTGAGTATTGTTAGCATGCTTGAGTATTGTTAGCATGCTTGAGTATTGTCAGGAAGGAACCAAACAGTAGATTGTTGTTAACAATCTGAGACAGAGCTTGGATAATATTTTATATAAATCGCCATGTCAGTGTGCAGACTGGCTATATTGTTGTACAGAATGGGTTTCTTGTCCAAACAGGCTGTGATGTGCAGGTGGGTTATGTTGTGTTGCTGGTAGTGTGTTGATGTGTACACTGGTTGCGTTATTGTGCAGTGTGTGTTGATGTGTACACTGTTTTATTGTGCAGTGAATGTTCATGTGTACACTGGTAGTATTGTGTAGTGTGTGTTGATGTGTACACTGGTTGTGTTATTGTGCAGTGTGTGTTGATGTGTACACTGGTTGTGTTATTGTGTAGTGTGTGTTGATGTGTACACTGGTTGTGTTATTGTGCAGAGTGTGTTGATGTGTACACTGGTTGTGTTATTGTGCAGTGTGCGTTGATGTGTACACTGGCTGTGTTATTGTGTAGTGTGTGTTGATGTGTACACTGGTTGTGTTATTGTACAGTGTGTGTTGATGTGTACACTGGTTGTGTTATTGTGCAGTGTGTGTTGATGTGTACACTGGTTGTGTTATTGTGCAGACTGGGCTGTGTTTTTATGCAGATTGGTTATGGTGTTGTACAGACTGGTTATTTTGTTGAACAGACTGGTTATGGAGTTGTACAGACTGGTTATTTTGTTGAACAGACTGGTTATGTTGAACAGACTGGTTATGTTGAAGAGACTGGTTATGTTGAACAAACTGTAACCTTTAAACTTGTACAGACTGGGTATGTTGTTGTACAGATTGGGTATATTGATGAACAGACTGGGTATGTTGATGAACAGACTCGGTATGTTGTTGTACAGACTGGTTATGTTGTTGAACAAACTATGTTGTTGAACAGACTGGGTATGTTGTTGAACAGATTGGTTATGTTGTTGAACAGACTGGTTATGTTGTTGAACAGACTGGTTATGTTGAGAGTTATGTTATTGAACAGTCTGGGTATGTTGTTGTTGAACAGACTGGGTGTGTTGTTGAACAGTCTGGGTATGTTGTTGAACAGACTGGGTGTGTTGTTGAACAGACTGGGTATGTTATTGTACAGACTGGGTATGTTGTTGAACAGACTGGGTATGTTGCTGAACAGACTGGGTGTGTTGTTGTACAGACTGGGTGTGTTGCTGTACAGACTAGGTATGTTGTTTTACAGACTGGGTGTGTTGCTGTACAGACTGGGTATGTTGTTTTACAGACTGGGTGTGTTGTTGAACAGACTGGTTTTATGCAGATTGGTTATGGTGGTGTGCACACTGGTTGTGTTGTTGTTGTTGAGCAGACTGTGTTGTTGTTGAGCACACTGGTTGTGTTGTTGTTGAGCAGACTGTGTTGTAGTTGAGCACACTAGTTGTGTTGTTGTTGAGCAGACTGTGTTGTAGTTGAGCAGTTGTTGATTGTGTTGTAGAGCAGACTGGTTCAGTGGTTGTGTTGTTTTGAGCAGACTGTGTTCTTGTTGAGCAGACTGGATGTGTTGTTAAAAGGATGGGTTGTGTTGTTGTGCAGACTGTGTTGTTAAGAGAACCGGATATGTTATTATGGAGACTGTGTTGTTAAGAGGACCGGATATGTTGTTGTGCAGACTGTGTTGTTAAGAGGACCAAACGTGTTGTTGTGCAGACTGTGTTGTTAAGAGGACCAAACGTGTTGTTGTGCAGACTGTGTTGTTAAGAGGACCAAATGTGTTGTTGTGCAGACTGTGTTGTTAAGAGGACCAAACGTGTTGTTGTGCAGACTGTGTTGTTAAGAGGACCAAACGTGTTGTTGTGCAGACTGTGTTGTTAAGAGGACCAAACGTGTTGTTGTGCAGACTGGTCTAGCACGGCTGATGATCAGATGTGTTGTTATGCAGACTGGTCTAGCACGGCTGATGATCAGATGTGTTGTTGTGCAGACTGGTCTAGCACGGCTGATGATCAGATGTGTTGTTGTGCAGACTGGTCTAGCACGGCTGATGATCAGATGTGTTGTTATGCAGACTGGTCTAGCACGGCTGATGATCAGATGTGTTGTTATGCAGACTGGTCTAGCACGGCTGATGATCAGATGTGTTGTTATGCAGACTGGTCTAGCACGGCTGATGATCAAAGTTCTGTGTTTGGGAAAGGACAGCCCTGATGCCCAGAGACTACTCAACTATCGTGCTGTCAAAACAACACATGGGGTATGTTCTCTCTCCCTCTCTCTCTCTCTTTCTCTCTCTCAGTCTGCACCTAAACTACAACCCTTGTAAAAGAAAGTTTTAGAGCCCCCCCGCCCCCAGTCTGTCAGTGCATGTTTATACATGTGTGGTGCATTAGTAGCTGTGTATGTGTGGTGCATTAGTAGCTGTGTATGTGTGGTGCATTAGTAGCTGTGTATGTGTGGTGCATTAGTAGCTGTGTATGTGTGGTGCATTAGTAGCTGTGTATGTGTGGTGCATTAGTAGCTGTGTACGTGTGGTGCATTAGTAGCTGTGTACATGTGGTGCATTAGTAGCTGTGTATGTGTGGTGCATTAGTAGCTGTGTACGTGTGGCAGCTTGGTGTGCATGGATGTGTGCCTGTGTGTGTGTGTGTGTGGGGGGGGGGGGGTGCCACTGTGTGTGTGTGTGGGGGGGTGCCACTGTGTGTGTGTGTGTGGTGGGGGGGTGCCACTGTGTGTGTGTGGGGGGGAGGGGGGGGGGTGCCACTGTGTGAGTGTGTGTGGGTGGGGGGTGCCACTGTGTGTGGGTGCCATTGTGTGTGTATGTGTGTGTGTGGGGGGGGGGGGGGCACTGTGTGTGTGTGCCACTGTGTGTGTGTGTGGGGGGGGGGGGGGGGGGGTGCTGGTTGTGGATACATAGTGTGTATGCATGCTTGTATTGGGGCTGGTTGTGCTATTTTTTAAATCTGTAACTCAAAATGTCATGTCACTGAAGTAGATGCTAAATAATTGATAGTGGTAAATTTAAGATAAAATTTGTTTGGAAGTTTTGAACAGTACATATATTTTAACATATCAGTTTAATATAGTCTTATTTTTGTATCTCTGTACTAGTGCTTGATTGTGTTTGTTCTCAGTTGACATCCTTGAATGGACTGTGGAAAACAGGGCTACAGTATAAATGCCTGAATGACTGAATATTTTATTGTGCATTTGTATTGTAGTCACAACTCTCCATTCACAAAGTCTTTATTCTTGAAGTCAAACAGTCTGACTGTAAAACAGCCATACATATATATCTGTTTATGCTGTTCTGCCTCTGTCAGTCTATGTTGTGTTCTAAATCTTTCATTGGTGTTGTTCTGCCTCTATCAGTCTACTCTATGTTGTGTTCTAAATCTTTCATTGGTGTTGTTCTGCCTCAGTCAGTCTATGTTGTATTTAAATCTTTCATTGGTGTTTGATGTTTCTGACAAAGATGGCCATTGCATTGTGTGAGAGACACTGCACACTTGAAACAGAGATGTTCAGGTGCATTATATTCATCTGTCAAAGTGTCAGCTTTTTGTGGTGGAAAAAAGTGTCTGACATCTTGTGGAGTGGATAGGAAGGTCTGCATAAACATTCCCTCCTGAGCAGTGGCTTATGGACAAAACATTGCATTGGATGACTATTGTTTAGCTTCTCTGATGAATGTTGTTTAGTTGCTCTGATGAATGTTGTTTAGTTTCTCTGATGAATGTTGTTTAGTTGCTCTGGTGAATGTTGTTTAGTTTCTCTGACGAATGTTGTTTAGTTTGATGAATGTTGTTTCATTTCTCTGATGGATGTTGTTTCATTTATCTGATGAATGTAGTTTAGTTTCTCTGATGAATGTTGTTTCATTTCTCTGATGAATGTTGTTTCATTTCTCTGATGAATGTTGTTTCATTTCTCTGATGAATGTTGTTTCATTTCTCTGATGAAATTTGTTTAGTTTCTCTGATGAATGTTGTTTCATTTCTCTGATGAATGTTGCTCTGATGAATGTTGTTTCATTTCTCTGATGAATGTTGTTTCATTTGTCTGATGAATGTTTCATTTCTCTGATGAATGTTGCTCTGATGAATGTTTTTCATTTCTCTGTCTCGATATTCCAGTAACGCTGTTTGTCTGTATGCTTTGCAGTAGTGTTGTACCAGCTATAACCTATCTGCCCACTGACAGCTTGTCTTAATGCCTAGCAGCAAGCAGGAGACTTGCCAGTATGGTATACTTTATCTTGATGCCTGACAGCAAACAGGAGACTTCCAGTATGGTGTAATTTGTCTTGATGCCTGGCAGAAAGCAGGAGACTGCCAGTATGGTGTACTTTGTCTTGATGCCTGGCAGCAAGCAAGAGACTGCCAGTATGGCGTACTTTGTCTTGATGCCTGGCAGCAAGCAAGAGACTGCCAGTATGGCGTACTTTGTCTTGATGCCTGGCAGCAAACAAGAGACTGCCAGTATGGTGTACTTTGTCCTGAAGCCACTCTTTTGATGGTACTTAACAGGAAGCAGGAGACTTTGCCAGCATGGCATACTTTGTCCTGAAGCCACGCTGCCCCCAGCGAGGAACGCTGACAATTCTGCAGGTCAACCAAGCCCTGGACTCCATTGCCTCCAATAATGCCGCCAAGAAAAAAGCAGCTGTTGAGGACAGCATTCTGTACCTGTTAAAAAATCTCTCAGCCCTGGAGCAGAAGTGGCTTGTGCGCATGATCGTGAAGGTAAACTGGCTTGTGCGCATGATCATGAAGATAAACTGGCTTGTGTGCATGATCTGAAGGTAAACTGGTTTTGTGTGCATGATCGTGAAGGTAAACTGGCTTGTGCCCATGATCATGAAAGTAATTACAATAAATGTACATTTATCATGCACTCATCGACGCCCTGAGCACTCACATGATACATATGAACCTAAATACAATATTCTATACACACATAGAGCACAGTCCTACCAAAACAATTTACATAAAGTATTATATAGAATCACATACACACACACACACACACACACACACACACACACACACACACATTGACTGTAGCAGAAACTGGTTATTGATGCTAACTGGGGCAGAAATACTGTGAGAAGATGAAGGTTTCCAGTTTGGCTTTAAAAGATGACGGTGTCTAAGGTTTGAGCAGTGTCTAAGGTTTTGTGGGAATGATTTCCAAATGTGGGGTCCAAAGCAATAACCTTTCTTCACTGGCTGACTGGTGATTATTCCAGGGGAAGGTGGAGGGGAGGGACTAGAGAGAGAGAGGGAAGGTGGAGGGGAGGGACTAGAGAGAGAGAGGGAAGGTGGAGGGGAGGGACTAGAGAGAGAGAGGAAAGGTGGAGGGGAGGGACTAGAGAGAGAGAGGGAAGGTGGAGGGGAGGGACTAGAGAGAGAGAGGGAAGGTGGAGGGGAGGGACTAGAGAGAGAGGGGGAAGGTGGAGGGGAGGGACTAGAGAGAGAGAGGGAAGCAAGGGGTTGTGAGATTATGTTTGTAGGTGTGTGTGCGTGCATGCGTGTGTGCATGCATGCATATATGTGTGTGTGTGTTTGTGCACATCCATGGATGTTGGGGGTGGTGGTTGGGGGGGGGAGAGATAGAGTGAGATATGTAATGCATTATTAGGTTTTGTATTATTGTAACATGTCATGTATAGCACTTTGAGCCTGACACATGTATCCTAGAGGGATGTGGCACATTAAAAATGCAGTTATTATGATTATTTGTTCAGGAGCTGAAGGTGGGGCTGAGCCAGGCATCAATGCTGTCAGTGTTTCACACAGACGCTGAGGACTTATTCAACGTCAACAACAACTTGGAAAAGGTCCGGAAGGTTTCATGTGACAAACTGTTAGCAGGGATGTTTCAGCAGCAGGCTTAAACAGGATGTTTCATGTGATGTAGTGTTAGCAGGGATGTTTCAGCAACAGGCTTAAACAGGACATTTCAGGTGATGTAGTGTTAGCAGGGGTGTGAGACAGACTGTGAGATGTAAGAGTTCACTTTGCTTACATCTCAGGCATGCAGCTGGTGCACTGTTTGACAACACCACAGGTTCAAATCCAATCCGCCACCTCAGCAAAGTAGCATACTTGTTGCCTGTCTGTGAAAAATTCAGCCTTTTGTTGCCAATGTAGCATTAGACACAGGCCTTCTGTCTCACCCACTTTTGTTGCCAGTGTAGCATTAGACACAGGCCTTCTGTCTCCTTCATTTTTGTTGCAAATGTAGCATTAGACACAGGCTTTCTGTCTCCTCCACGTTTGTTGCCAGTGTAGCATTAGACACAGGCCTTCTGTCTCCTCCACGTTTGTTGCCAGTGTAGCATTAGACAGGCCATCTACCCCTCCCTGACTGTGGGCACACTGCATCAAGACCTTTTCACTGTTTCTCTCTTCACTGGGTCAACTGCTGTGCTGTCCTGGTGTGGCCATGTAGAACTTGACCTGAAACCATTTCCAAATTCTGTTTGTTAAGGTATGCCAACTGCTGCACGATCCAGTCACACGAATGCATGAGATTGGCATCTCTGTCTTCTCACCTTTCACGCCAATGTTGGGGGACCGTGCTGCTCCTGATAAGGTCATTAAATGGATATTACATGTGTCTGTGCTTCCATGTCTGTGTGTCTGTATGTGTGCATTCATGTATGTGTGTGTATAAGTATGTGTGCGTGTGTGTTTGTGCATGTGTGTTCTTCTGTGTGTATATGCATGCATGTGTGTAAGTATGTGTGTGTGTGTGTGTGTGTGTGTGTGTGTGTGTGTGTGTGTGTGTGTGTGTGTGTGTATCTGCATGTGCTGGTATGCATGAGTGTGTGTGGTGTGTGTGAGTATGTTTGCCTGTGTGTGTGGATGTTGGTGTGTGGGTGTTGCTGTATGCCCATGTGCTTGAATGCGGGAGTGTATGCCCATGTGCTTGAATGCGGGAGTGTATCAGCATGTTAGAGATGATCAGAAACATGGACTAACTATTGCATTGTTTCAATCTCTTCTCCAGATAGAGAAAATCATGGAAGGGAGGCCATACTTTATTGAGACAAAACTGGACGGAGAGCGAGTCTTACTGCACAAACGTGCAGATGAGTACAAATACTTCTCTCGCAGGTCAGCAAATCCTAAGTTCTTTTCTGATTTGTGTGTGTGTGTGTGCACATGTCACACTCCAAGCATCACTTTCCGGCACCTTCCTCCAAACTGCCAGAACTGCTCACGCCACTGAAGGGGCACTAGCTCTTTATCTCTGCCGGAACTGCTCACGCCACTGAAGGGGCACTAGCTCTTTATCTCTGCCTGAACTGCTCACGCCACTGAAGCGGCACTTGATCTTTATCTCTGCCAGAACTGCTCACGCCACTGAAGCGGCACTTGATCTTTATCTCTGCCAGAACTGCTCACGCCACTGAAGCGGCACTTGATCTTTATCTCTGCCAGAACTGCTCACGCCACTGAAGGGGCACTTGATCTTTATCTCTGCTAGAACTGTTCACGCCACTGAAGGGGCACTTGATCTTTATCTCTGCCAGAACTGCTCACGCCACTGAAGGGGCACTTGATCTTTATCTCTGCCAGAACTGCTCACGCCACTGAAGGGGCACTTGATCTTTATCTCTGCCAGAACTGCTCACGCCACTGAAGGGGCACTTGATCTTTATCTCTGCCAGAACTGCTCACGCCACTGAAGCGGCACTTGATCTTTATCTCTGCGCAGCTGCCCACTGATGCAGTCAGCGCCCTCTGAAAGGTTTGGCTACTAATAAAACTGGAAGCCACACTAGGTCCATAGCACTCTATATTTTTAATGAACGGATATTTTACCAATACGATATTTTTCCACTTATGATTAGTATTTATGAATTTTCGAATCCACGTTAGCTTCAAAGCAGAAATAAACGTTTTCAGGTGCGGAAAACCAAGGCCTCCTTCTTGTACGCTTTTATGAACTGTCTTTCTATTAATCTTGTCCGGCTTTTTATTCCATACAGATTCATAATACAGTTTTTGTAAACTATTAATGTATTCATCTGGTAGGTTTGGTAACAGAATCCATAAGTGTATAAGCTTCAACAGAACAAGACATTTTAAAACTGCAACTCTGCCAAGTGGTATTATGAGCCTTTTCATCCATATTCTCAATAAACCTTTTACTTCTACAAACTTTTCTGAGTAGTTATTTTTTTCACAGTTGTCCAGATCACTTGTAAAGCAAATTCCTAGTACTTTAAATTTTGGTGGGTTCCATTCCATTCCGAGGTGTTGCATATATTTAACTACCGAATTCCTTTTACTGCCAAGCCAGACTGCACTAGTCTTTCCTATATTCATATATATAGACCAGATTTTCTTCCAAAATTATCAATAACTGTAATGCAGGTTTCAAATGATTCCCTGTCGCCTGCCAGAAGAAATTCCGTATCGTCTGCATATTGTGAGAGTTTATGTTCAACGTTATTAACAAAAATACCTTTTATATGCTTGTTTTCCCGAATCATGATTCCCAATATTTCTACGCAAAGAATAAATAAATAGGGAGAAATTGGGTCACCCTGTCTACAACCCCTACATATAGGAAACCATTTTGACAGCTGTCCTTTCACTATTACAGTAGACTTAATGTTTGTATAAAACGTTTCTATCCACCTACATATGTCTTGCTTAAAGCCGAATGCTTTCAAAACTTTAAACATAAATCTCCAATCAACTGAGTCAAAAGCTTTCTCAAAATCTATGTTTAGTAACAGACTGGGCAAATTCTTTTCCTTCAAATAAGCTATCATATCATATATCAGTCTCAGGTTATCTCCAATATATCTTCCTGACATAAACCCTGTCTGATCTTCATTGATTAATTCGGGTAACATAGTTTTTATTCGGTTAGCAATAGCAGCTGATCCTATCTTATAAACTACATTTAATAGTGATATTGGTCTCCAGTTCTTTATCAAATCTTGACATTTCTCTCCCTTTGGAATACATGTAATAATTCCTTCCCTTTGAGTGCAAGATAATTCCCCTTTCCTAAAACCCCAGTTTAATGCTCTAACTACTAACATGCCTATTTTGCTCCAAAAAAAACTTTGAAAAATTCTGCGTTAAATCCATCTGTATCAGGGCTCTTGGAATGTTTCATATTCCTTAAGGCCATGCTTGCTTCATTCAGAGTAATTTCGCCTTCTATCCTCTCTGCTTCTTCATCATTCAAATGTGGGATTTCAGTTACCATTTGAGAAATATCACAGTCTTCTACATCTATTCTCTCATACAGTTTTTCATAAAAACTCTTTACCTCTTGTAATATGTCATTATTATCTGTCAATACATTGTCATCTTTATCAATAAGCTTGGCCATATTTTTACTAATATAGTGTTGTTTCTCCAAACTACAAAAGTAGCTAGTAACCTTTTCACCATGTGCTATCCATCTAGCTTTAGAACGTAATAATACACCTTCAATTCTTTTCTCCCGTATTGCTTTAAGCTCAGCTTTCTTACCATTCATGATCATACAGTCTTCCTGACTTTTGTCACTTTTCTCTAATTTCTGAATGTCTTTCTCCAGATCAATTTCTTTTTTATTTCCATCTCTTCTTTTTCATTGTTGCATATGCAATTGTTTTAGACCAAATTTTCATCAAGAGGAAGTCCAAAAGTGTATCATCAGAAACTAAAAATTGTATTTCATCTTTAGGTATATTGATAATTGAGTCCCTTGCATATGGAAAAACTGCATATTCAACTATAATATTATCTATCAACTCGTTGATTTCATCTAAATATTGTTTATCCTTTAGCAGAGACGTATTAAATTTCCAAAAAGGTTTTATGTGGAGTTTTTTCGCTAAATTTTAATTTTAGTAGTACCATTGAATGATCAGTCCTATATCTGCAGTTGATATCAGAATCCTCGGCAAGAAAGACAATTGAATCAGTAACAAGAAAAAAGTCAAGTCTAGCCTGCTGAAATGGAGCTGTTCTCCGCCATGTGTAACGCTGACAAGCTGGATTCAAATCTCTCCATATATCACACAGGTTAAGGTCGGTGATCATACTTTCAACAACTTCTCTTGCTTTAGGGTTATTTACATGCTTATAGTTCTGGTAGTCTTTAAAAGTATCAGGCACCATGTTCCAGTCTCCAGCCATTATTACATTAGGATTATCTAATTCCATTATCTTTTCCTTTAATGTGTTATAAAATTCAGGTTCATCCCTATTGGGTCCATATAAATTGACAAACAAAATATCAATTTCTTTAATCCGAACAGTCATTATTATATAATTACCTCTGTCTCCCTTGTGAATGTCTTTCACTTTAAATTCAAAATTATTATTAAGCAGTATAGCAACACCTCTAGAATTGGAACTGTAAGATGAAAAATAGCTTTCATAACCCCACTCCTCCAAAATAAAAAAATTCATTTTGGGTTCAGAATGGGTGTCTTGCAAAAAATAAATGGAATATTTCTTATTTCTTAAATAATGGAAGACATCCTTTCGTTTTTGTCTATTACCGAGACCTTGACAATTTACAGAAACAACTACAACACAATCATCCATTGGGTATGACAAAAAAACATTTTATGACATTCCCACAGTAGCTGTCTGGGCCCAGCGCATGCCATATTGCATTTAAGTTCCAGACAAACACAAAAATCATTTTTTTAAAACAAACACAAAAAACAACAACAAACGAACAGTATAGAAAAATTTAACAAGAAAAAAGTATATTCATACAAAAAGGTGACTTTGGGTGAAAACGCGTCACAGGACCCAGCGCAGGTCGTCAAGTCAGTACAACATTGTGAAAGGAGACGTGGGGAGAGAGAGAGAGAGAGAGAGAGATGCTACCAATCTGGTTGTATAACAAGTTCCATAACCGTACAGCAGTGGTTGGAAACTCAACGTATAAACAGGACTGTGCGGCTTTCTGCAAGGAGAATAAAAACAACCTTAGCAAACCAACCTGCTGACTTACAAACAAGCGAAACAGGTGAGATCAGATTAAACGAAGTATAGAGGTAAGCTCAAAACGTAGAAATGATCAAAACTGTGTTGTAAATTCAGCACAGAAGTAATAGAATGCTAGTCTAAAAAAAAAAAGAAGAAAAGAAGACCTCTATGCAGTCTATGTACTCCTTCATAATTGTACGATACATTTCACGCAGGTAGAATCAGAAGATCATCGACAAAACTGTTTCAAAGAGAGAAGGAAACACACACACGCACGCACGCACGCATGCACACTCACACGCATACACACACACACACATGTATACACACATGCACGTGCATGCACTCTCTCTCTCTCTCCCTCTCTCTCCCCCTCTCCCTCCTCCCCATCCTCCCTCCCCCTCTCTCTCTCCTCTCTCTCCCTCCTCTCTCCCTCCCTCTCTCTCTCTCTCTCTCTCTCTCTCTCTCTCTCTCTCTCTCTCTCTCTCTCTCTCTCTCTCTCTCTCTCTCTCTCTCTCTCTCTCTCTCACACACACACACACACACACACACACACACACACTGTCCAAATCAGGCAGAATGCATTTCTGGCAGGCAAAATTCAACACAAACAAATACAACAAACAGTGGTTCAACAAAAACAAATTAGAGTACTAGTACTCACTCGCCGAGCAAAAAGCATATCATGCGGACAATTTGAGCACAGATCAACACAGCACAATGCTAGTTCACAGAACCACACACACCATCGCTACACATATACCTACCAGCCCACCTATATTGCTGGTTTACCAGAAACAAACCAATACAAGTATGCAAAACATTTGCCTCAGTCAGTTTTGTACACTTGCAGCCCGCTTACGTCGGACAGCAGCATTTCATGCAGGCAATTTTACAAACACAAACAATACTGTACTAGTTAACAAAAATACAAATTCATGCAGTCCACTTAATAAGAGGTGAAAAGCATTTCATGCTGGCAGTTTTAACACACACATATATATACATATACATACACATACACACACATTTACATACATGTACAAAATTAATAAAGATGATTTCAACAAAACTAGCCCAATATATCTGTATAAACGTAATAGTCAGAGAGACGGCAAAGTTAAACAGAACAAGTATACAATGCTGGTTCAAAACAGAAGAAAAAAAAGAAGAAAAAAAGGATGTCCAGCAGGGGGGGAGGGGGGGGGGGGGGCGGGGGGTACAGACAGAGACCGACAGATATATATATAGAGAGAGAGAGAGCTAAGTGTATTCCAGGGAGTCCCTTTTGTCACCTGGACAGCTTTGTTACGTGTCTTGAGTGCTAACTTAAACACTGGAGAAACACAGGGTTCGGTACATGGGATCTAGACTAGAGGACACACTTGTTGTTTGTACTGCTGATTGTTTCAGCTCTCAGTCTCAGAATGTCATTTCAAAAATACCTTGCAATACAGGACTGATTATGCATTTTATCCGTGGATTTCGTGGAGGCTTCACAGCGTGATTTAAGACAATAGATCATTATCATGATAAATCAGACCAATGTCAAACCTTGACTGTGTCACATGTATTTGTAGCAAAGTTCACGTTCGCAAAGTTCACGTGCTAACTCACAACTAGACAACAGCATTATAAACCTGTGAGTAGATTAAGCCTACCACGTGTCAAGTCGGAAACTTGACAGACAGGTATTGCACACTTATTTCTAGACATGTCAACTGCCACCATTGCAGTGAGACCCGCGTGGGGTGAGCATCAAACAATGACAGAAAAAAGATGTGACAACTACATAACTAATCACACCACCACATATGAAGTAGCTTTTTTTCTTTTTCTTCTGTTTTTCTTTTTTCTTTCAAGAATTCTTTGCAAACAGCCTTCGATGATCAGGTTAAGACCAAGCTGCACTTCAGGCAAAAGCATTTCATGCTGGCACATTCAGCACAAACATAAACAACTCAATGCAACCACAGGAGCAAGTAAATACATGCACCCTGTTTACAGTAACAGGAAGATAAATTTCGCGCAGACAAGTCTCAAACATTACATAATGCTGGCTTTACAAAATCAGTATAATGCTGGCTCAGAACAGTAGTTCCTTAGTGGTGTCACCCCATGCACTTGCCATTGTTAAGATAAACCAAATTTAAGCAGAGAGAGAGAATCAACATAGCAGATGCTACCTATTCAGGCAGAAAGATTTTCAATACATGCAGAATCAGGCAAAAACATTTTCAACACATGCAAAATCAGACAAAAACATTTTCAACACATGCAAAATCAATACAATACTAGTACACAAAGAAGATAGCCATTCCACACACACACACACACACACACACACACACACACACACACACACACACACACACACACACACACACACACAGACGCACAGGCACACACTCCACGTACATCTGTCAGATAGGATTTCAAGCACGCCAATTCAAGTAAAAATTGCACCATGCAAAGTATGAGTAGCAGTAACATGCTAATACATGCAACCTGCTTACATCAGGCAAACAGATTTCATGCTGGCAGAGTCAACACTCTACAATACAAATTATACAAACAAACTGTGAGTCGTTGAGCTATTTGTAGTGTTTATAGTATCATATGAATTTGCAATTGCATTTACTAATACCTTAACAATTTAGGAGGGGGGAGGATGGAGAGTGAGTGTGTGTGTGTGGAGGTGGGGTGGGGGAAGGTCAGCATAAGACCAATACATACTGATATCAATATTCACTTAATTCAGGCAGACTGAGTTCCAACACATAAGCCTACAAATTACAATACACACCAGATATGTACAATCAGAAAGAGAGAGAGAGAGAGGACATACAGAGACTGAGAGAGACTGATGGGAAAGACAGTTCTAGCTTTCACTTCCAGCCTTGTCTGAATAAGCTGAAACTGATCGATCAAAGGTGATAGGCCTACTTAACTACAAGTGAACTACAGATGAACAAACGAGAAAAAGATAAGAAAAAATAACAACAAACAACTAAGCAAAAACACAGCATTCAAACTTGGAAGCAAAAACAAGTTTTACGTACTGTATGGTGTATACCATATACTGTGTGATGAATGGTACATGAATACACTCAGGCATCCTCCATCCTGTCTGTCTCTTCTACCTGGACCTCCCATCACTCGTCTGAAAGCTCGATCAACATCAGTGTGCATGTCCAGCTTCATCTTTGTACCGTTTGTTAGTTTGGCGAAGATTTTGCCGTTCACTGTCCAAGCACTTGAGCACGCTGAGTGTTTCACTGCTGCCACGTATACTTTGTGGTTGGCAAATGTCAGGTCCTCACCAATCACTATACCCTTGTTTTTTGGTTTTGCAATGCATTCTGGACCCAAGTCTTCAAGGCATATGACGAATTTCACAATAAAATAAAACTAACAAACGCAGGAGAAGTACTTTCAGAACCTATCTGCTTCAACCAAAGGATTAGAGTTGGGAACACATTTCGTATGCATAAACACTAGATTGATAAAGGTGACTATTGTGTTGCACACTTTCTAAATGAGGAAGGAAAAATACTATCTCACATAGATTTTCAGAGAAAATTTGACATAACTATCAATTTTGTGACATATTTCGGCTGTAAACTTGCAATAAAGAAATTTCTGCATAATAGTGGTTTCGAATTTTGTAATAACAATGTTATTAACCTTATGGCGTGCTTGCAGAAATTGTATGAAACAAATAAGGGTTGCAAATCATATTACGATGTATTAAACCAGAATGATGCAAAACCCAACTGCTGCTCAAAATGGGAAGATAAACTTCAAACAAATATACCGTGGCAGTCCTGTTTTCATCAACTAAGTAAAATTCACAACATTAATATAAAATGGTTTCAGATGAGAATTATACGCAGAATAATTGGAACAAATGTGATGCTTAAGGAGATGGGTGTCACCAACAATAATAAGTGCAGTTTTTGTTTAACTGCTAAAGACACTATACAACACATATTTTGGGAATGTAAACAGCCAACAGTTCTGGACACGCTTTTTGGTCTTACTGAAAGAGAAGTGTACTTCCTGCAACAGATTAAGACTGTCTGAATGTCTAATATTATTTGATATTGATGATAACATCAAAACGGAAAACGTTTTTGATTTTATTTTACTACTGGCAAAGCAGTATCTGTACAAATGCAAAATAGAAAGACAAGCCCCGAACATTGATATATTTAGATTTTTTTTATACAGATACAAAATAGAGGAATACAATGCTAAGATGAGCTGCTCATGTTCAAGTTTCTCTTCCAGGTGGGAACCTTACAAACCTTTTTTTTGCAGGCTAATTATGCTCTCATCTACCTCTCTTTTTTTCTGTATCTTCATTCATTTCATGTTTATGACTTTTGAAATATTGACTGTACCAATGCCGCATGCCCTCCGGTCCACCATGTATGTATGTATGTAACAAAGCTGCATTAAAAAATGTCCCAAAAATAAAATTAAAATAAAATAAAAAAGGAAGCAAAATGGAGGCGTAGTCAGCCCAAGCACCCACGTAAACATGAGACACATCCACCCCATGTAAAGAAAAAGTTCTGTCATGATTCAAATGATTTTGGTTTTGTTTGTGCTGGCATAAGCAATGTGGCCAATTATAAAAGAACCATCTGATGTAATTTGAGTTGTCTGGTACAATCTTACTGCCGTTTGAGCATCATCCAAAAACTGTTCATTAGCTGACAGTTTTTGGAGACATATGGC
Source organism: Alviniconcha strummeri (assembly GCA_963584105.1). NCBI lineage: Eukaryota > Metazoa > Mollusca > Gastropoda > Provannidae > Alviniconcha > Alviniconcha strummeri. The sequence goes on along the minus strand of OY757545.1, from coordinate 26,490,152 downwards.
GTAGTCAGCTGGTTGGAGGATGGATGTCATAAACTAGTGCTTGCAGTTTGCACATGTGTGTGTGCTTGCAAATGTCAATGTGCACACATGCCTGCATACATACATGTGGTGTGTATGTGCATGTACATGTGTATATGTTTGTGCGTAAGACTTGGGTGTGAGTGTGTGTGTATAAGGGTGTGTGTTTAGATACATATATGTTTGTTCATGTGTGTGCATGTGCACGTGTGTTTGCGTGTGCATGCACACCTGCGTGCGTGCATGTGTGTGTGTGTGTGTGTGTGTGTGTGTATGCACATGTGTGTGTATGCATGTATATGTGCATGTGTATACATGCATGTGTGCATGCTTGTGTATAAGATGTATGTGTGTGTGTGTGTGTGTGTGCGCACATTGTGTATGTGTGTGTGTGCATGTGCGTGTATGTGCATGCACGTGTGTGTTGTATGCACTGAATGTTGAAAAGATGTACAGTGAAGGAATGTGTAAGTGCTTCAAGCCTGCGCGGGTTAGGCACTCTAATCAGCCATTGTTATTATTACTGTTGTAAGCATGGACAGAGAGACACCTTGCAGGTCATGTGCAGGATGTAGGATCTTCTTCACTGCCTTGACTAGAGTGCACTGTGCCTTTGTTTTGACAGCGGCAACGAATACACCAGTGTGTTTGGTGCTACACCTTTCGATGGCACTCTGACCCCCTTCATTGCCAACTGCTTCAAGCCAGAGGTTGACACCTGCATCATTGATGGAGAGATGCTTGGTTACCATGCTGCCTCCAAAACATATGGTCAGTAAAGGATCGTTGGTGCTTCTAGCTGTTGTGGTGCAGTTTTCATTTGACTGCTTTCAGCAGTAGCTGTCATCTTTGCCTTGTTCCGCTTGACTGCTTTCAGCAGTAGCTGTCATCTTTGCCTTGTTCCGCTTGACTGCTTTCAGCAGTAGCTGTCATCTTTGCCTTGTTCCGCTTGACTGCTTTCAGCAGTAGCTGTCATCTTTGCCTTGTTCCGCTTGACTGCTTTCAGCAGTAGCTGTCATCTTTGCCTTGTTCCGCTTGACTGCTTTCAGCAGTAGCTGTCAGCTTTGCCTTGTTCCGCTTGACTGCTTTCAGCAGTAGCTGTCAGCTTTGCCTTGTTCCGCTTGACTGCTTTCAGCAGTAGCTGTCAGCTTTGCCTTGTTCCGCTTGACTGCTTTCAGCAGTAGCTGTCAGCTTTGCCTTGTTCCGCTTGACTGCTTTCAGCAGTAGCTGTCAGCTTTGCCTTGTTCCGCTTGACTGCTTTCAGCAGTAGCTGTCAGCTTTGCCTTGTTCCGCTTGACTGCTTTCAGCAGTAGCTGTCAGCTTTGCCTTGTTCCGCTTGACTGCTTTCAGCAGTAGCTGTCAGCTTTGCCTTGTTCCGCTTGACTGCTTTCAGCAGTAGCTGTCATCTTTGCCTTGTTCTGCTTGACTGCTTTCAGCAGTAGCTGTCATCTTTGCCTTGTTCCGCTTGACTGCTTTCAGCTGTTGCTGTCATCTTTGCCTTGTTCTGCATGATTGCTTTCATCTTAACTGTCATCTTTAGGTTGTTCTGCTCAACTGTTTTCAGCTGTAACTGTCATCTTTACCTTGTTTTGCTAACAAATAAAATGTATAAACTTCTAACCACAGAGTTGTCTGTCTTATACACCTAACCACAAGGAGTTATCTCTCTTATAACCTGACCACAAGAAGTTATCTCTCTTATACAGCTAACCACAAAGAGTTGTCACTCTTATACACCTAACCACAAGGAGTTATCTCTCTTATACACCCAACCACAAGGAGTTATCTCTCATATACACCTAGCTGCATTTGGAGTCCCGATGCAACCCACAGTTATTGTTCTTTAATGCCAACTGGAGTGGCCTTTCCCTCACACTAGAGTATATCCTGTGTATAAGACCCACTGAAGCATGCCCACTGGCCTTTTTTTTTCAGGAGTAAGCCCATCCCATAATTTGCTTTTGTGAGCAGAGAGGCCGGGAGGGTCTAAATGTTGGGCTGAAAACAATACATCTTACTTAGAAAAAAGCATATTTCATACATTACCTCTACTACAAGATGGCTGATGACAGGGAGGCTGAGATGAAGCCCAATGAAATGAAGGTTCAAACACACCTCACGTCTTCACAACAGTGCTGCTTGTTCAGTGTACCTAACACAACCAGCAAATATGTGGCTGTCTCCCATAAAATCAGTCTTAACCCCTTTATCACCAGCTGTGTGTGCAAAGTATATATATATATATACCTGGAAACCAGCTGTGCAGAAGCACGTTGCAGCTCAGAACTAGCTGTGCAGGAGTGCTGCATTGCAGATCACTACATACCTACTTTAAACTGCTGTATCTTCTCAACCACTCATCCTGATTCATCCATCTATACCTCAGTTTAAGAACAGTTGTATGGAGCATACAATGGGTTGGTTTATTTTGAAATTCAAGTTTGATTTTGATGCCATAGAGTTGATGGAATGCACATGTTTAGCCTTTCTGCATAATTTGTTTCCAAGTCACTCACAGTAAAGTCAGCAAAGAAAATCGCAAACTGAACCACTGTAACTGTCAGGTGACTGATCATCCGTAACCATGCTCTTTGCTTGTTCCATACTGTAGCAAACAGCTGCATGTGAGGAACAGCTCACCAATGGAATGTGAGCCATTTTCACAAGTCAGAAAAAGATTGAAAATGCAGTGGAAAAAAAATGTACTGAAAGCTGGTCTTGTGTTTGACTCACTTTAGGACTATGTGTGGTTTCATTCACAAAAGATTCAAGGTGTTTAGTAGCTCTGCTGACCCAAGTCGCCTGTTGGTGACTTTGGCGTTGTGGCTACAAGTTGCTGCTTGGTGAATTTGGCGTTCTCACTCCAAGTTGCTGCTCAGTGACTTAAGCAATGAAAGGATAAATCACATTTTGAGTATTCTGAGATGTGCGTAATTTTGGAAACTGCAGCCTCTACTGATTATTGTGGTATTTATATGAAGACTGTAGTAAAAGGATTATTGCGCTGTGACTATTTGCTGATTATTGCTGATGGCCCAGAAAGATTTTGTGTCCTTTTAAGAAAAAAACCTTAGCAATGATGGTTTAGAGTTAGCCAAACTTCCAGAATCTTTTCACAGTAATAAATTGGACAAAGGTGTATGACATGCTAGGATTTTGTAGGGGTACAGTTACGTTTTATTTGGCGAAAGGTCAATCATTTCACAAAACTTCAGCATCCAGTAGTTATTACCATCCTAGGGCTGATCCACAGCTGCGACTTATGACTGGTTTTAATAGTAATAATATACACTTATCATGTGCTCATCAAGGCCCTGATGGGAGAGGGTCACTATTTTGGCTGTCATCAGACAGTGATGTGATGAAAATAAGGGTACCATCCACACTGATAATCTCAGTTCATGAGAAGACTAATTACGCGATAATATGGGAGCTGCCACACTTCTGTCGGACCATTAGGTCAGTGGGTGGAGCTTTCTCTGTCCTGGCCAGAGGTTAGTAACGATCGTGTCAGTGTTCATGTCAAAAGCCTTCCCTTTGGCCCTCACTTGTGTCTGGTGGCAGAGGGGAGTTAAGTCATGTCTGGTGGCAGAGGAAAGTTAAGTCATGGCGGTGGGGGGTGGGGTGGGGGGGGGACTCATGTCTGGTGGCAGAGAGGGGGTAACTCATGTCTGGTGGCAGAGCAAGGTAACTCATATCTGGTGGCAGAGTGGGGTAACTCATGTCTGGTGGCAGAGTGGGGTAACTCATGTCTGGTGGCAGAGTGGGGTAACTCATGTCTGGTGGCAGAGGGGAGTTAAGTCATGTCTGGTGGCAGAGCGAGCAGATGTAACTCATGTCTGGTGGCAGTGCGGAGTAACTTGGGTGGCAGAGCAGGGTAACTCATGTCAGGTGGCAGAGCAGGGTAACTCATGTCAGGTGGCAGAGTGGATGTAACTCATGTCAGGTGGCAGAGCAGGGTAACTCATGTCAGGTGGCAGAGCAGGGTAACTCATGTCAGGTGGCAGAGCAGGGTCAGCCTAATCTTTAGCCCTCACTGGTGTCTGTGGCAGGAACCAAAGGTGAGCAGTTTGACATCAAGTCACGTGATGTAGCAGAGGCCAAAGGTTACCAGCCCTGCGTGGTTGTGTTTGACGTCCTACTCTTCAATGGCCGTGTGCTGACCAACCTGCCTCTGCGGCAGCGCCTGACATACCTGCACAAGGTGCTGGAACCAGTTCCAGGCAGGATACAGCTGAGTGAACACAGGGAGGCTCACACAAAGTATGTTGTTTTTCTGTCTGCTGATTGGCTAACGATGGAAGCAGGGGAGAGGCAGTTGACACAAAGTATGTTGTTTGTGTGTTGATTGGCTAACACTGGCAGGCAGGATGCGATGGAGAGAACACAGAGTTCAGACTCACACAAAGCACTTGGACTCTTGCTTCTTTTCTTTTCTTTAAGATCAGTGGTTTTTATTTCTTCATCATGCTGCTTTTCATTTTGACTTTGCATGCAGAATGAAGGTACCCTCGAGGGAAACCCCATAACTATCAAAGGCTCTCTCCGTGATGCCTGGAGTGGGTCAGAGTGTTGTTTTGCATGCTGCACGTGCTGCTAAGAATTCTGCCTTTCTGATAGCAACTTCTGGTGCAGCCAGCTTCATTTCCCCAGTTAGTTTGTCACTGCATTTAATAACGCCCTGCTTTTTTCCGCAGTCCTCTTTCAAAATAAAATGGCAAAAGTAAGATGAACAGTGGATCAGATTTTTGTTTGTCATTTGTTGACTGGTGTTTTACCCCTGTCTGACTTTTACGGTTGACTTGGCATTAATTGTCAAGAAGCCCAGTGGTTAGAGCGCCGGACTCGAGACTGAAAGGTCCAGGGTTCAAATCCCTGTAGGAGCGGCGGGAGAATTTTCTTCTCCAGGGTCGACTTTCTGTGCTGACTCTGATTTCGGTATCCGTTCCACCCCCGTGTTACCGCAGTAGCACATAAAAGATCCCGGTCATTCTGCCAAAAGCGCAGGTGGCAGGTTACAGCTAAACACGCATACACCTTATGTATGTGGCTTTGCATGAAGTGACATGGAGCATGGTTGTATGGTGTACACAGAACTTGCGCCGAGATGGCTGCAGTTTCATGTGGCACCAACCATGTCAGCGCTGTAAGTACACCACTTCGGTGGATATTTAAAAAACGCGCTATAAGAAGCTAGTCACTCATGTAGAACCACATGCGAGCGCAGTGAGTCTGCTCAAGAGAGCGGAGAATAGCGCTATATAAGTGATCACCAATCAATCAAAAGAACCAGTCAAAGTCACAGTAGTCTGCATATTTTTGTCTGGTGCTCTTTAGTCTGGCAGAGGTCCACTAGCTGACAGCCTCCCCCCATTCCTCACATTCCAGCAGGTGTGTGATATAGGTGTGTGCTGTGCCATAGGAACTGTAATCATAAACACCTAATCCTAAAGTTAGTAATGTGATAAAAACAAGACCAGCTTTTATTTGATGCTGAAATCTCTTTGTCTTTGATTGTTTTTAGTGCATTTTCAGTGTCTGTGTGTCCTGATGTGAGAATATCTGACAACTGTATCACTGCAGTTCCATAGCTTGACTCCTCAGAGACTGAGAAAAAGAAAGCAAGAAAGAAAAAAAGAAAAAGTCAGGTCAGCTACATCGTCAGTCCAGATGAGACAGCTTTCCTTTTCAGTCACTGATATGACTTTCAGCCAGGACTCTGTGTCTATTTCACATTGTTACACTGTCACTGATATGACTTTCAGCCAGGACTCTGTGTCTATTTCACATTGTTACACTGTCACTGATATGACTTTCAGCCAGGACTCTGTGTCTATTTCACATTGTTACACTGTCACTGATATGAATTTCAGCCAGGACTGCGTGGACGCATTGAATGATGCGATTGATGGGCGGGAGGAGGGGATCATGGTGAAGGACCCGGACACAGTGTACCGACCCAACACACGCAAGGGGGGCTGGTTCAAAATCAAACCTGAGTATGTCGGGGGCCTCATGGATCAGCTGGATCTCCTCATCCTGGGTGGATTTTTTGGTGAAGGTCACCGTGGCGGCATGATGTCTCATTTCCTGTGTGGAGTTGCTGAGCCAACACAGGATGGCAGTGAACCCAAAGTGTTTCACTCATTTTGCAAGGTACAGACATGTTCATTGTGGCAAGATACAGACATGTTCACTGTGGCAAGGTACAGACATGTTCACTATGGCACAGTACATGCATGTTCACTGTGGCATGGTACAGACATGTTCACTATGGCAAGGTACAGACATGTTCACTATGGTACAGTACAGGAATGTTCACTATGGCAAGGTACAGACATGTTCACTATGGCAAGGTACAGACATGTTCACTATGGCACGGTACAGGCATGTTCACTATGGCAAGGTACAGACATGTTCACTATGGCAAGGTACAGACATGTTCACTATGGCACAGTACAGGCATGTTCACTGTGGCATGGTACAGACATGTTCACTATGGCAAGGTACAGACATGTTCACTATGGCAAGGTACAGACATGTTCACTATGGCACGGTACAGGCATGTTCACTGTGGCATGGTACAGACATGTTCATTGTGACAAGGTACAGACATATTCACTGTTGCAAGGTACAGACATGTTTACTATGGCAAGGGTACAGACATGTTCACTATGGCAATGTACAGATATGTTCACTATGGCAAGGTAGGGACAAGTTCATTGTGGCAAGGTACTGACATGTTCACTGTTGCAAGGTAAGGTACATACATGTTTACTGTTGCAATGTATAGTACAGACATGTTCACATTTGCAAGGTAAGGTACAGACATGTTCACTATTGCAAGGTATGGTACAGACACGTTCACTGCTGCAAGGTACGGTACAGACATGTTCACTGTTGCAAGGTACAGACATGTTCACTATGGCACAGTACAGACATGTTCACTTTTGCAAGGTAAGGTATAGACATGTTCACTGATGCAAGGTAAGGTACAGACATGTTCACTGTTCACTGTTGCAAGGTACAGACATGTTCACTGTTGCAAGGTACAGACATGTTCACTGTTGCAAGGTACAGACGTTCACTGTTGCAAGATAATAATAATAATGTAGATTTATCATGTGCTCACCAACCCCCTGAGTGCTCACATGATACATATTAACCTAAATATGATATTCTGTACACATGTAGAGCATAGTCCTACCAAAACAATTTACATAAAGTATTATAAAGACAAAACAAAAAAACACACTACACACACACACACACTACACACACACACATGCACATACATGGCTGCACAGTAGAGATAGTTGACTGCGGTGAGGTAGAGATATTTGACTGCTGCAAGGTAGAGATATTTGACTGCTGTGAGGTAGAGATATTTGACTGCTGTGAGGTAGAGATATTTGATTGCGGTGAGGTAGAGATATTTGACTGCGGTGAGGTAGAGATATTTGACTTCTGCAAGGTAGAGATATTTGATTGCGGTGAGGTAGAGATATTTGACTGCGGTGAGGTAGAGATATTTGACTGCGGTGAGGTAGAGATATTTGACTTCTGCAAGGTAGAGATATTTGATTGCGGTGAGGTAGAGATATTTGACTTCTGCAAGGTAGAGATATTTGACTGCTGTGAGGTAAAGATATTTGACTGCTGCAAGGTAGAGATATTTGACTGCGGTGAGGTAGAGATATTTGACTGCTGCAAGGTAGAGATATTTGACTGCTGTGACTGTGAGGTAAAGATATTTGACTACTGCAAGGTAGAGATATTTGACTGCTGTGAGGTAAAGGTATTTGACTGCTGTGAGGTAAAGATATTTGACTGCTGCGAGGTAGAGATATTTGACTGCTGTGAGGTAGAGATATTTGACTACTGCAAGGTAGAGATATTTGACTGCTGCAAGGTAAATATATTTGACTGCTGTGAGATAGAGATATTTGACTGCTGCAGACTGCAGGCATTTTGACTGCTACAAGGTAGAGATATTTGACTGCTGTGAGGTAGAGATATTTGACTGCTGCGAGGTAGAGATACTGGACTGTACAAGATAGAGATATTTGACAGCTGCAAGGTAGAGATATTTGACTGCTGCGAGGTAGAGATACTGGACTGTACAAGATAGAGATATTTGACAGCTGCAAGGTAGAGATATTTGACTGCTGCGAGGTAGAGATACTGGACTGTACAAGATAGAGATATTTGACTGCTGTGAGGTAGAGATACTGGACTGTACAAGATAGAGATATTTGACAGCTGCAAGGTAGAGATATTTGTCTGCTGCGAGGTAGAGATACTGGACTGTACAAGATAGAGATATTTGACAGCTGCAAGGTAGAGATATTTGACAGCTGCAAACTGCAGGCATTTTGACTTCTGCAAGATCCAGGTATTCTGACTGCTACAGGGTACAGACATTTTGACTGTTCAAGATACGGACATTTTGACTTCAAGGTACTGACATTTGACTGTGCAAGATACAGGCATTTTAACTGCTACAAAATACTGACATTTTGATTACTACAAGGTACTGACGTGGACTGCTGCAAGGTACAAAGACATGTTGCTGATTATTATTGTTGAACAGTATTTGTATATTAAGACTTTGTGGTGGTTGTTGGTGGTGGCTCTTTTGGGGACTTAACAAATGCATGCTTGCAGGTTGGCTCCGGCTACACAAAGAAGCAGCTGGCAGAATTCAACCGGCGGCTGGCGGAGCACTGGCAGCCGTTTGACAAGCGGCATCCACCACACTGCATCTTGCTGGCCTCAGGATTCAAGGAGAAACCTGATGCCTGGATCCCACCGGACAAGTCGTGCATTGTGCAGGTGGGCAGTGCAAGGGGTGAAGCATAGGTGAATGATGGATTTTGTGGGACTGACAGATGGCACAGGTGATGGATGTTGTAGGACTGACAGATGGCACAGGTGATGGATGTTGTGGGACTGACAGATGGCACGGGTGATGGATGTTGTGGGACTGACAGATGGCACAGGTGATGGATGTTGTTGGACTGACAGATGGCACATGTGATGGATGTTGTGGGACTGACCGATGACACGGGTGATGGATGTTGTGGGACTGACAGATGGCACAGGTGATGGCTGTTGTGGGACTGACAGATGACACGGGTGATGGATGTTGTGGGACTGACAGATGGCACAGGTGATGGCTGTTGTGGGACTGACAGATGGCACAGTTGATGGATGTTGTGGGACTGACAGATGGCACAGGTGATGGATGTTGTGGGACTGACAGATGACACAATTGAGTCCTACACATTGTACAGTAATATAAAGGAATTGAGTCGTACACGTTATATAGTAATTGAGCGCTACATATTGTATAGTAATTGAAGCCTACACATTGTTTAGTAATATAAAGGAATTGAGTCCTCACATTGTACAGTAATATAAAGGAATTACATTGTACAGTAATATAAAGGAATTGAGTCCTACACATTGTACAGTAATATAAAGGAATTACATTGTACAGTAATATAAAGGAATTGAGTCCTACACATTGTACAGTAATATAAAGGAATTACATTGTACAGTAATATAAAGGAATTGAGTCCTACACATTGTACAGTAATATAAAGGAATTACATTGTACAGTAATATAAAGGAATTGAGTCCTACACATTGTACAGTAATATAAAGGAATTACATTGTACAGTAATATAAAGGAATTGAGTCCTACACATTGTACAGTAATATAAAGGAATTACATTGTACAGTAATATAAAGGAATTACATTGTACAGTAATATAAAGGAATTGAGTCCTACACATTGTACAGTAATATAAAAGAGAGCAGAGAAGTCAAGAAAAGGTGGAGAATGTGTGTGTGTGTGTGGGGGGGGGGGGGGGTCAGTTGAGAGGGCTAGATGTGTATTTTCTGCTCACATATTCTCATCAGAACTAGATATTGTTTATGGTGAAGGCAACATAGGTCATCATGATTCATCAGTTGTGTACTGTAGGTATGTAATCAGAACTTTGTGTTTACAGTGAAGGCAGCATAGGTCATCATGATTCATCAGTTACATACTGTATGTAATCAACATTTTGTGTTTAAGGTGAAGGCAGCAGAGATCATCATAAGCGATCGTTTTAAGGTGGGCTACACTCTGCGGTTTCCCCGTGTGGAAATGATCCGTGATGACAAACCGTGGCACCAGTGTATGACTACCACCGACATTGAGGACCTCCGTCAGGTGGGAAAGAATACAGCGTGTAGATCTGTCAGGTGGGAAAGAACACAGTGTGTAGATCTGTCAGGTGGGAAAGAACACAGTGTGTAGATCCAGCTTGTACAAGCTATAGTGTTTATTCAGTTGACCCCTGGTACAAGCTATAGTGTTTATTCAGTTAACCCCTGGTACAAGCTATAGTGTTTATTCAGTTGACCCCTGGTACAAGCTATAGTGTTTATTCAGTTGATCCCTGGTACAAGCTATAGTGTTTATTCAGTTAACCCCTGGTGCAGGCTATAGTGTTTATTCAGTTAACCCCTGGTGCAGGCTATAGTGTTTATTCAGTTAACCCCTGGTGCAGGCTACAGCGTTTCTTCAGTTAACCCCTGGTGCAGGCTATAGTGTGTACAGTTAACCGCCAGTGCAGGCTATAGTGTGTGCAGGCGATAATATTTATTCACTTAACCCCTGGTACAGACTGTAGTGTGCCACTAGTGCAGACTGCATACAGTGTCCATTCAGTAGCCTTGCCAAAAGGCTCAGACGTGCCAAGTATCGCAGTAAATTGACATGAACTGGCTCTGTGAGACTTTTACTGTTCTGCTGGCAACTTTTCATGGCACATGTGACGTGTGGCTGGTATTGAGTGAGAGATCAAGTTTGTACATTTCTGCTTTTGAAATAGTGAATTTTACCTGTGCCAGCATTAGTCACATATTAGATGACAGTTGTAAAATAGATCATAGGTTGTTAAAAAAGCAACCTACCATAATATATATCTAGATACATCAGGACTTGTTGACTGCATATTCTATTTACAAAAGTCCAACGGCACAGTCATTACATTGTCTAGTTACAAAGCACTCAAGAGTACTGCCCAGTGCTGTGTTTTGCATTGTCAGTGTACTGTCCTGCCCAGTGCTGTGTTTTGCATTGTCAGTGTACTGTCCTGCCCAGTGCTGTGTTTTGCATTGTCAGCGTACTGCCCAGTACTGTGGTATGCGTTGTCAGTGTACTGACCAGTGCTGTGTTTTGCATTGTCAGCGTACTGCCCAGTACTGTGGTATGCGTTGTCAGTGTACTGACCAGTGCTGTGTTTTGCATTGTCAGTGCACTGCCCAGTTCTGTGTTTTGCGTTGTCAGTGTACCGACCAGTGCTGTGATAGGCATTGTCAGTGTACTGCCCAGTGCTGTGTTTTGCATTGTCAGTGTACTGACCAGTGCTGTGTTTTGCATTGTCAGTGTACTGCCCAGTGCTGTGTTTTGCATTATTGTTGTGTTATCAGTGTCTAGCAGTGCTGTGATAGGCATTGTCAGTGTACTGCCCAGTGCTGTGTTTTGCATTATTGTTGTGTTATCAGTGTCTAGCAGTGCTGTGTTTTGCATTATTGTTGTGTTATCAGTGTCTAGCAGTGCTGTGTTTTGCATTATTGTTGTGTTATCAGTGTCTAGCAGTGCTGTGTTTTGCATTATTGTTGTGTTATCAGTGTCTAGCAGTGCTGTGTTTTGCATTATTGTTGTGTTATCAGTGTCTAGCAGTGCTGTGTGATGGCTGTGTGGATGGACTTTTGTTGTGTGTTGTCAGTGTATTGAGTGTATTGCTAACTGCTGGTTGTGTTGATGGATTTTGTGCCTTTTCCCTGTGGAGCAGAAGTCTGGGGGCAAGCTGACGGCCTCACATCTGGAACTGGGGGAGGAGCAGGAGGGGGGGTCCAGCAAAAAGAAACGTCGCCTGGCTCCTCGGGCCATTCAGCCCAAACTGATGACACGTTTCAGGGGGGCTGACGTCACTGATGTGGAACAGGTCAGATTCTAGCTGCCACGCTGCCTCTCTGTCCACTCCTCTCTCTGTTTTCTGCCTGCCTGTCTGCCTGTCTCTCAGCCTACCTCTGTCTGTCTGTTGTCTGTTGCAGCCTCTATGGTTGTTTCTGAGTCTGTCTATCAGTCTACCTCTGTCTGTCTGTTGTCTGTTGCAGCCTCTATGGTTGTTTCTGAGTCTATCAGTCTGCCTCTGTCTGTCTGTTGTCTGTTGCAGCCTCTATGGTTGTTTCTGAGTCTATCAGTCTACCTCTGTCTGTCTGTTGTCTGTTGCAGCCTCTATGGTTGTTTCTGAGTCTGTCTATCAGTCTACGTCTGTTGTCTGTTGCAGCCTCTATGGTTGTTACTGAGTCTGTCTCTCAGTCTACCTCTGTCTGTCTGTTGTCTGTTGCAGCCTCTATGGTTGTTTCTGAGTCTGTCTCTCAGTCTACCTCTGTCTGTTGTATGTCTTGTCTGTCTGTAGCCTCAATGATCGTTTCTCTGTTTCTCAGCCTGTCTCTTGTCTGTCTGTCCCTCAGCCTACCTCTGTCCGTCTGTCTGTCTCTCAGCCTACCACTGTCTGTCCCGCAGCCTACCTCTGTCTGTCTGTCTGTCCCTCAGCCTACCTCTGTCTGTCTGTCAGTCTCCCTCTGTCTGTCTGTCACTCAGCCTACCTCTGTCTGTCTGTGTGTCTGTCTGTCAGCCTACCTCTGTCTGTGTGTCTGTCTCTCAGCCTACCTCTGTCTGTCTGTCTGTCTGTCCCTCAGCCTCCCTCTGTCTGTCTATCTGTCCCTCGGCCTACCTCTGTCTGTCTGTCCCTCAGCCTACCTCTGTCTGTCAGCCTACCCCTGTCTGTCTGTTTCTGTCATGTCTGCTGTAGCTTCTATCACTGAATCTCTGTCTGTCCCTCAGCCTACCTCTGTCTGTCTCTCTCTCTCTCAGCCTATCTCTGTCTTTCTGTCTGTCTCTCAGCCTACCTCTGTCTGTCTGTCTGTCTCTCAGCCTATCTCTGTCTTTCTGTCTGTCTCTCAGCCTACCTCAGTCTGTCTGTCTATCTCTCAGCCTATCTCTGTCTTTCTGTCTGTCTCTCAGCCTATCTCTGTCTGTCTGTCTGTCTCTCAGCCTATCTCTGTCTGTCTGTCTGTCTCTCAGCCTATCTCTGTCTGTCTGTCTGTCTCTCAGCTTATCTCTGTCTGTCTGTCTGTCTCTCAGCCTATCTCTGTCTGTCTGTCTGTCTCTCAGCCTATCTCTGTCTGTCTGTCTGTCTCTCAGCCTATCTCTGTCTGTCTGTCTGTCTCTCAGCCTATCTCTGTCTGTCTGTCTGTCTCTCAGCTTATCTCTGTCTGTCTGTCTGTCTCTCAGCCTATCTCTGTCTGTCTGTCTGTCTCTCAGCCTATCTCTGTCTGTCTGTCTGTCTCTCAGCCTATCTCTGTCTGTCTGTCTGTCTCTCAGCCTATCTCTGTCTGTCTGTCTGTCTCTCAGCCTATCTCTGTCTGTCTGTCTATCTCTCAGCCTATCTCTGTCTGTCTGTCTGTCTCTCAGCCTATCTCTGTCTTTCTGTCTGTCTCTCAGCCTACCTCAGTCTGTCTGTCTGTCTCTCAGCCTACCTCAGTCTGTCTGTCTGTCTCTCATGTGAGGGCCTGCTTTCCAGTGTGGCTGCCTGCCAGTGCTTGTGTCTGCCTGTGTGTGTGTGTGTGTGTGTGTGTGTGTGTGTGTGTGTGTGTGTGTGTGTGTGTGCGTGCGTGTGTGTGTGCGTGCGTGTGTGTGCCTGTCTGTGTGTTCACAGACCCCTGGACACACTGGCTTTGCAACATACACCCCTACTCGCACACACACTGGCTTTGTAAGATGCACACACACACACACACACACACACACACACACACACACACCACAACACACACACATACACACACACACACACACACACACACACACACACACACACACACACACACACACACACACACACACACACTGGTTCATACAGTCCCTGTACATACTAACACACTTATTCTGCATGAACACAGTTGGTTTTACTAATTTCCCACATTCACTTTCTCCAGAAGACATGCAGACATTTGCTTCAGTTAGATACTGGGGGGGGCGTTCAGGTACCTGTGCATGGCTTGTCCGTACTCTCCATTCTGCAAAAGCCAAATGTCCCATCAGCCCAAACAACGCATTAAGGAGTTGGGGACCACGCCAGTGGGAAGCAACTTGTGTGTGTGCTCCACTACTTGCTCTTTCAACAGCTACGTGGAACAGAGTCACAGTGACAGAGTCTGAAAGGCCAGCCATTGGAACTTGAAGCAAAAGATGGTCCAACTCACAATGAGGGCCCAGCTCTACCTCCCTGTTCAGATTGCTGCTCGGCTCTGAGCCTGGGCTTCTTCGGCTGTTGCTTTATGTCCACAGAGATGTGTGTCCGCCATGCTCACAAGTGTTGAGGTGTGAGTGATGAATGGACCAGCTGACATGTGTATGTTATTTTTACAGGTGTCACAGGTGTTGCAGGGCAGGGAGGTGTGAGTGATGAATGGACCAGCTGACATGTGTATGTTATTTTTACAGGTGTCACAGGTGTTGCAGGGCAGGGAGGTGTGAGTGATGAATGGACCAGCTGACATGTGTATGTTATTTTTACAGGTGTCACAGGTGTTGCAGGGCAGGGAGGTGTGTGTGATGAACGGACCAGCTGACCTGCCCAAGTGTGAACTGGAGCGGAAGGTGGTGGAAATGGGTGGAACCTTTGTTCAGAACCCCGGTCAGTAAAGGAAACTGTCTTAAGAGAACAGGTTTATTTCTCATTACTTTACAGTAGTCATAGGACTGTCTCTGTGCTTTACAGTAGTCGTAGGACTGTCTCTGTGCTTTACGGTAATCATAGGATTATCTCTGTGCTTTACAGTAGTCACAGGACTATCTCTGTGCTTTACAGTAGTCACAGGACTATCTCTGTGCTTTACAGTAGTCATAGGACTATTTCTGTGCTTTAAAGTAGTCATAGGATTATCTCTTTGCTTTACAGTAGTCATAGGACTATCTCTGTTCACTTCTAGAACAGCTTTAAATTATACTGATAAGTGATAATAGTAAAGAGGATTTCTTGAGTGCCATTTCTGGGGTTGGGGTGGGGGTTGCACAAAGTGCTTTACACTGACAGTAAGAGATGGACAGTGAAGGAGAAGGACTGTTTTTTTCTCTGTGTGTGTGTGTGTGTGTGTGTGTGTGTGTGTGTGTGTGTGTGTGTGTGTGTGTGGTGTTATTGTTGTCAGCAGTTTCATTTAGTGTGTCAATTGTCAGTTTTGTTGTTGGCTTGTTTTTCAGTAAACAAGTTTGTTTTGATCAGCGGAATCTTTGTTGGGTCATGTGCTCCAGTTTGTAGAAATATCACATGAAAAAATGCATTTCCAAATGTAATAATAACTATTAATATTATTCACATTATTAAACTGTATCACCTGCCAGTGTTGAAAACTGGATTTGCATTTGTTGGTTGGGTGAGAGATTGCTCACTGGTTGAGAGATTGCTAGTTGGGTAAGAGATTGCTGGGTGGGTGAGAGATTGCTGGCTGGGTGAGAGAGTGCTGGCTGGGTGAGAGAATGCTGGCTGGGTGAGAGAATTGGTAAGATATTGCTGGGTGGGTAAGAGATTGCTGGGTGGGTGAGAGAGCACTGGCTTGGTGAGAGAATTGGGAAGAGATTGCTGGGTTGGTGAGAGAATGGGTGAGAGAGTGCTGGCTGGGTGAGATTGCTGGCTGGATGAGAGATTGCTGGCTGGGTAAGAGATTGCTGGCTGGGTGAGAGATTGCTAGCTGGATGAGATTGCTGGCTGCATGAGATTGCTGGCTGGGTGAGAGAGTGCTGGCTGGGTGAGTGTGCTTGCTGGGTGAGAGAGTGCTGGCTGGGAGAGATTGCTGACCGGCTGAGAGAGTGCTGGCTGTGTGAGATTGCTTGCTGGGTGAGAGCGCTGGCTGGGTGAGAGAGTGCTGGCTGGTTGAGAGAGTGTTTTTTGAGTGAGAGAATGCTGGCTGCTTGAGACTGCTTTCTGGGTGAGAGAGTGCTGGCTGGGTGAGAGAGTGCTGGCTGGGTGAGAGAGTGCTGGCTGGGTGATTGCGTGTTTGTTGAGTGAGAGATTGCTGGCTGGGTGAGACGTTGCTTGCTGATTGAGAGTGCTGGCTGGGTGAGAGAGTGCTGGCTGGGTGAGAGAGTGCTGGGTGGGTGATTGAGTGTTTGTTGGGTGAGAGATTGCTGGCTGGGTGAGACATTGCTTGCTGATTGAGAGTGCTGGCTGGGTGAGAGAGTGCTGGCTGGGTGAGAGAGTGCTGGCTGGGTGAGAGAGTGCTGGGTGGGTGATTGAGTGTTTGTTGGGTGAGAGATTGCTGGCTGGGTGAGACGTTGCTTGCTGATTGAGAGTGCTGGCTGGGTGAGAGAGTGCTGGCTGGGTGAGAGAGTGCTGGCTGGGTGAGAGAGTGCTGGCTGGGTGATTGAGTGTTTGTTGGGTGAGAGATTGCTGGCTGGGTGAGACATTGCTTGCTGATTGAGAGTGCTGGCTGGGTGAGAGAGTGCTGGCTGGGTTAGAGAATGCTGGTTGGGTGAGAGCTTGCTGGCTGGGTGTTGGCCAGGTGTGAGAATGCTGGCTGGGTGAGAGAGTGCTGGTTGGGTGAGAGATTGCTGTAATTGGTGACATGACATGGGTAAATGGTACTACATTGTCCCCATTATGCCTAGGTGTATGTATTCAACACTTCACAGCCACACCTAGTCCCTAGTCAAAATGGTGAAATGTATTAGTCATGCCCCAGTGAAAACAACCCTGTATTAACCATGCACAGTACATATGGTTTTCATGCCCCTGTACATGTATTATTCATGCCCCAGTGAAAACAACATTGTATTAACCATGCACAGTACATATGGTTTTCATGCCCCTGTACTTGTATTATTCATGCCCCAGTGAAAACAACATTGTATTAACCATGCACAGTACATATGGTTTTCATGCCCCTGTACATGTATTATTCATGCCCCAGTGAAAACAACATTGTATTAACCATGCACAGTACATATGGTTTTCATGCCCCTGTACTTGTATTATTCATGCCCCAGTGAAGCCAGTCCCCAGTTCATGTATTATTCATGCCTTTATAACATTTGACCTGACTGGGTGGCTGATGAATTCTGTTGTATAATGTATTGTGTGACATGACTGTGTTGTTGATGTATTGTGTGACATGGCTGTGTGGTTGATGTATTGTGTGACATGACTGTGTTGTTGATGTATTGTGTGTATTGTGTGACATGGCTGTGTTGTTGATGTATTGTGTGACATGGCTGTGTGGTTGATGTATTGTGTGACATGGCTGTGTGGTTGATGTATTGTGTGTATTGTGTGACATGGCTGTGTTGTTGATGTATTGTGTGACATGACTGTGTGGTTGACGTATGACATGGCTTCGTGTTTCTGTGGGATTGTTTCTGTGACACAGGGAGTGCAACAAGCTTTGTGCTGGCAGAGAAGACGGGGGTAAAGGTGTCCAACCTAATCAAGACAGATAAGTATGACATTGTCAAAGTGGCCTGGTTCCGCAGACTACTGGACGCTGGACGCTGGATCCCATGGTATGTGTGTCAGTATTCTCTGTGTCATGTATCAGTAGCCTGTGTGTCGTGTGTTGGCTGGGTGTGTTTAGGGGTGGAGGGGTTGTATGTGTGTACTGCATGTGCAGTCTGAATCCACCAGTGTACCGCTCAGTGGTCAGCTGATGTGTGTTGCATGCACTGTGTAAATCTGTGTTTCTGACTGGTCTATATCTCAGACACAACGAGGCCCACAGCACCTGTGCAGAATCAACAGACCTGGGAGTTAATTAGTGCTCAAAAGATGTCACATAATAACAAAGACCTGAATCACCTATGGTAACTCTCATGTGGCATGCAAGTAAACACAGTGTGGATGTACCTCTCATGGAGGTTATATGCCGTGTATTTGTTCACATGCCAGGTGAGAGGGAATGTACCTCTGGTGGAGTTTATGCCTATCATGCACGTTAAACTTGGTGACTGCTGCCCACCTGCAGTGTAACTATGTAGTTCCAGATGTGATTGTAGCTGCATAGTTCCATGTGTGATTGCAGCGACATAGTTCAGGTGTGAGTGTAGCTACATAGTTCTAGGTGTGATTGGTGCTACATGGTTTCAGGTGTGATTGTATCGACATAGTTCCAGATGTGAATGTAGCTGCATAGTTCCAGGTGTGGCTGTAGCAACATAGTTCAGGTATGAATGTAGCTGCATAGCTCCAGGTGTGATTGTAGCTACCTAGTTCCAGGTGTGAATGTAGCTGCATAGTTCTAGGTGTGGCTGTAGCTGCATAGCTCCAGGTGTGATTGTAGCTACCTAGTTCCAGGTGTGAACGTAGCTGCATAGTTCCAGGTGTGGCTATAGCTGCATAGTTCCAGGTGTGATTGTAGCTACCTAGCTCCAGGTGTGAATGTAGCTGCATAGTTCCAGGTGTGGCTATAGCTGCATAGTTCCAGGTGTGATTGTAGCTACCTAGCTCCAGGTGTGAATGTAGCTGCATAGTTCCAGGTGTGGCTATAGCTGCATAGTTCCAGGTGTGATTGTAGCTACCTAGTTCCAGGTGTGAATGTAGCTGCATAGTTCCAGGTGTGGCTATAGCTGCATAGTTCCAGGTGTGATTGTAGCTACCTAGTTCCAGATGTGAATGTAGCTGCGTAGTTCCAGGTGTGATTGTAGCAACATAGTTCAGGTGTGTGTGTAGCTACATAGTTGCAGGTGTGATTGTAGCTGTAGCTGCATAGTTTCAGGTGTGATTGTAGCGACATAGTTCAGGTGTCAGTGTAGCTGCATAGTTGCAGGTGTGATTGTAGCTGCATGATTGCAGTTGTGACTGTAGCTACATAGTTGCAGGTGTGATTGTAGCTGCATGATTTCAGTTGTGACTGTAGCTACATAGTTGCAGGTGTGATTGTAGCTGCATGATTTCAGTTGTGACTGTAGCTACATAGTTGCAGGTGTGATTGTAGCTACATAGTTGCAGGTGTGATTGTAGCTGCATGATCCCAGGTATGGCTGTATCAAAATAGTTGCAGGTGTAGCTGTAGTCATGTGGTTGCAGGACCCCCAATGACATGGTTCACATCTCGCCAGCAACACGCCAGCAATTCCAGCAGGACTACGATGACTTTGGGGACAGCTTCACCACTGATGTAACTGAGGATCAGCTTAAACAGATCTTCAGTGCTATGGGCAAGGTGGGTTCCACTTATTTTTAGCATTGATGTCACTGGTGATGGTGGTGGTGAATTTCTTTGATGGGTAGATAAAGTATTGTATTGTTTTGGTGCCAATTAGAGAGATCAAACTACGGCTGTCAACAAATCTCTTCTTTGGCATACTATATAGAAATTGTGTTTTAATGTTTAAAGTGTTGTCCCCCACCCCCACCCTCCCTCTGCTTTATCATGACCTCCCCTCCCCATCATCCACAATCCGGCATAGGTTTGTTGAACATCTGACTCAGCATAATGTCATGGCGTTCATGAAGGACATAAGTTGCATAATTTCTCCTTTATCTTGTCTGAAGAGTGGATACTGGAATGTGGATTACTGTACAAGCAGCTCAGAATAAAACTGAGGGTCAGAGTTTTAAAGTATTTGTGTTTGAACCTGTGGCAAATGGAACAGAACTCCGTGGTACGTGCTTGTGGGTCAGTGTAATGGGTGGAACAGAATGACACAGGGTACATGGCTTGTGGGTCAGTGTGACGGGTGGAACAGAATGACGTAGCACATGGCTTGTGGGTCATGGTGACAGGTGGAACAGAATGACACAGGGTACATGGGTTGTGGGTCAGGGTGACGTGGAACAGAATGACACAGGGTACATGGGTTGTGGGTCAGGGTGTGAGGTGAACAGAACTACCCAGGGTACATGGCATGTGGGTCAGGGTGTGAGGTGAACAGAACTACCCAGGGTACATGGCATGTGGGTCAGGGTGTGAGGTGAACAGAACTTCCCAGGGTACATGGCATGTGTGTCAGGATGTGAGGTGAACAGAACTACCCAGGGTACATGGCATGTGTGTCAGGATGTGAGGTGAACAGAACTACCCAGGGTGCATGGCATGTGTGTCAGGGTGTGAGGTGAACAGAACTACCCAGGGTACATGGCATGTGGGTCAGGGTGTGAGGTGAACAGAACTACCCAGGGTACATGGCATGTGTGTCAGGGTGTGAGGTGAACAGAACTACCCAGGGTACATGGCATGTGGGTCAGGGTGACAGGAGTGAAGCAAGCTGTGCAAGGGATGTGAGTGTGAAGGCCAGACCTGTTTTAACAGGAGAGTGCTGTGCCCCTGCTGGCTTCTGGTGACATTGCTGAGCTGGAGGAGGAATACTTTGCAGACGACTCACCGTATGGACTCTTCCGCACATGCAGGTTTACCCTTTCTGTCACTTCTCACTTGATCCCTGTGCACCAGGTACCTCCGTGTGCATGCAGACACTACCACTTATCTTCCGCTTGATCCGTGTGCACCAGGTACTTTCGTGCGTGTGCAGACACTACGACTTATCTTCCACTTTATCAGTGTGCACCAGGTACCTTCGTGCACGTGCAGACACTACCACTTATCTCCCACTTGATCCGTGTGCACCAGGTACCTTCGTGTGCATGCAGACACTACCACTTATCTCCCACTTGATCAGTGTGCACCAGGTACCTTCGTGCGTGTGCAGACACTACCACTTATCTCCCACTTGATCAGTGTGCACCAGGTAGCTTCATGTGCATGCAGTCATGGTTAATTCTGTAGTTGTAAAAGGAGCAAATTTTGAGTTATTTGGCATGGCCGTTCCTGCTGTACAAATAAGGTTAATTCCATAGTTAAATAAGGATAAATTTGTTCTTCACATTACTTCAACTTTGGATAAGTAAAGCTGTGTGGGTGCCATGAGGCAAGTCACCATGATAGCCTAGTCAAACTATGGAAAAAAAAGTAGATCTGAACAGAAGTCTGCAACATGCAGTTTTTGTGTGTGTGTGTGACTTGTTTTCATCAGCAGAGTATTGTGCCTAAAACAGGACATACAAATCCTAGTCCTGCTTTGAAAGAACAAGCTCACCTGATGTAATATGAGCATCATACATAAAAGAGGACATACAATTCCTAGTCCTGCTTTAGAAAAATAAGGCCACATGATGTAATACGAGCATTATACCATTTCTGATAACAGCTGGGCCATAACTTTAGAAATGTGTGTGTGTGTGTGTGTGTGTGTGTGTGTGTGTCTGTGTCTGTCTGTCTGTGTGTCTGTCTGTGTGTCTGTCTGTGTGTCTGTCTGTGTGTCTGTCTGTGTGGTTTTCTTAGCATACATAGTTTGAAACTGAAATAAACAGCCACTGTGGAGTTGTGACATCATTCGTTACATGATGTCCTGACATATGCTTAACAAAATGTAGCAAAGAAAGAAATTCTTTGTAACTGTTGATGGTGGGTTGGTTGATGTTACAGGGTTAAAACAGGTGTAACTGTTGGCAAGGTGGATTGGGTAATATTAGAGGGTTAAAACAGGTGTAACTGTTGGTGGTGGATTGATGTTAAAAGGTTAAAATGAGTGTAACTGCTGGTGGTGGGTTGATGTTAGAGGGTTAAAACAGATGTAACAGTCTGTGGTAGGTTGATGTTAAAATATCTGTAACTGTTCATAGTGGATTAATGTTAGAGGGTTAAAAACAGGTGTAACTGTTGGTGGTGAGTTGATGTTAAAGGGTTAAAACAAGTGTAACTGTTGGTGGTAGGCTGGTTAATGTTAGAGGGCTAAAACAGGTGTAACTGAAACTGTTGGTGGTGGGTTAATGTTTGAAGGTTAAAAGAGGTGTAACTGTTGGTGGTGTGTTGATGTTAGAGGGTTAAAAACAGGTGAAACTGGTGGTTAATGTTAGAGGGTTAAAACAGGTGTAACTGTTGGTGGTGGGTTGATGTTAGAGGTTAAAACAGGTGTAACTGTTGGTGGTGGGTTGATGTTAGAGGGTTAAAACAGGTGTAGCTGTTGGTGGTGGGTTGATGTTAGAGGGTTAAAACAGGTGTAGCTGTTGGTGGTGGATTGATGTTAAAATAGGTGTAACTGTAGGTGGTGAGTTGATGTTAGAGGTTGTTGGTGGTGAGTTGATGTTAGAGGGTCGAAACAGGTGTAACTGTTGGTGGTGGGTTGCTGTTAGAGGGTTGAAAGAGGTGTAACTGTTGGAAGTTGATGTTAGAGGGTTCAAACAGGTGTAACTGTTGGTGGTGGGTTGCTGTTAGAGGGTTGAAAGAGGTGTAACTGTTGGAAGTGTGTTGATGTTAGAGGGTTCAAACAGGTGTAACTGTTGGTGGTGGGTTGCTGTTAGAGGGTTGAAAGAGGTGTAACTGTTGGAAGTTGATGGTAGAGGGTTCAAACAGGTGTAACTGTTGGTGGTGGGTTGCTGTTAGAGGGTTGAAAGAGGTGTAACTGTTGGAAGTGTGTTGATGTTAGAGGGTTCAAACAGGTGTAGCTGTTGGTGGGTTGCTGTTAGAGGGTTGAAAGAGGTGTAACTGTTGGAAGTTGATGGTAGAGGGTTCAAACAGGTGTAACTGTTGGTGGTGGGTTGCTGTTAGAGGGTTGAAAGAGGTGTAACTGTTGGAAGTGTGTTGATGTTAGAGGGTTCAAACAGGTGTAGCTGTTGGTGGGTTGCTGTTAGAGGGTTGAAAGAGGTGTAACTGTTGGAAGTGTGTTGATGTTAGAGGGTTCAAACGGGTGTAACTGTTGGTGGTGGGTTGATGTTACAGAGTGTACATGGATTCCAACCTGGTGGTTGGTGACGACAGTACTCACCTGGAGACCGCCAGCCTTGACCTTCTGGCCCTGGAGTTACGCTTCTTTGGTGCCACCATTACAACCCAGATGGATGAGCACCTGTCACATGTCATTGTGGATGACAGGTAAGTAACACACACTAGGGGCAGAGTGTCACATGTCATTGTGGATGACAAATAACACTAGAGGCAGAGTGCCACATGTCATTGTGGATGACAAGAAATGCTCGAGGCAGAGTGCCACATGTCATTGTGGATGACAAAAAACACTAGAGGCAGAGTGCCACATGTCATTGTGGATGACAAGTAAGTAACACTAGAAGCCGAATTTCTTGGAGTGTGTCTGCTTGCTGCTTATGGAGTGTACTGGGTCCAGTCTTAGTGACTGGTGCATCATGTTCCTCCATGTAGCATTGACCACAGTATGCAGTCAGCCAGTGCAGCCCTGGGTTAGGGACCGGGTTACTAGCCACTGGCTGTTTAAATTGCGCTGTAAAGTGGACATTGACACAAAGTGGCTGTTTACATAGAGTTAAACTGCACTGTAAAGTGGACATTGACACAGTGTGGCTGTTTACATAGAGTTAAACTGCACTGTAAAGTGGACATTGACACATTGTGGCTGTCTACATAGAGTTAAACTGCACTGTAAAGTGGACATTGACACATTGTGGCATAGAGTTAAACTGTGCACAAGTGGACACTGACACACACTGTGGCTGTCTGCATAGAGTTAAACTGTGCTATACAAGTGGACATTGACACACATTGTGGCTGTCTGCATAGAGTGAAACTGCAGCCCGGGCCTGTGTGCAGGGACCTGAGCCGACTGGATCAGCTCAAGGCCGTTCGGCGAGGACGAAAGAAGAAGTTCCATATCGTCACACGGAACTGGGTTCGGACATGCTTGGAAGATGGTGAACTGCACTCAGAAAAAATATTTGAACTGTGAACCCACCACTATAGTGCCCATTACAGAGTCCACAGGTATACTGCCTATCACAATGCCCACAGGTACACTGCCCATCACTGTGTCCCCAGGTATACTGCACAGTGCCCACAGGTACACTGCCCATCACAGTGCCCACAGGTATACTGCACAATGCCCACAGGTACACTGCCCATCACAGTGCCCACAGGTATACTGCACAATGCCCACAGGTACACTGCCCATCACAGAGTCCACAGGTACACTGCCCATCACAAAGTCCACAGGTACACTGACCATTACAGAGTCCACATGTATACTGCCCATCACAGTGCCCACAGGTACACTGCCCATCACAGTGACCACAGATATACTGCCCATCACAGTGCCCACAGGTACACTGCCCATCACAGTGCCCACAGGTATACTGCCCATCACAGTGCCTACAGGTACACTGCCCATCACAGAGTCCACAGGTATACTGCCCATCACAGTGACCACAGGTACACTGCCCATCACAGTGCCCACAGGTACACTGCCCATCACACTGACCACAGGTATACTGCATAGTGCCCACAGGTATACTGCCCATCACAGTGCCCACAGGTATACTGCATAGTGCCCACAGGTATACTGCCCATCACAGAACCCACAGGTACACTGCCCATCATAGAGTCCTCATGTACACTGCCCATCACAGAGTCCTCAGGTACACTGCCCATCATAGAGCGCACAGGTACTCTGCCCATCATAGAGTAGTCCTCAGGTGCACTGCCCATCATAGAGTCCTCAGGTACACTGCCCATCACAGAGCCCACAGGTACTTTGCACTTCCTAATAGCATATACATATCACTGTTTGTCACAGAATGCTTGTTGAGACAGCTTGCTATTATCAAGCCCACGTTCTGGGGAGAGTCTAAGCACACACTTGATGCAGAGACATGCTAACGTGAGGCCTTTGCTATAACTTAATAAGCACAATCTTACTAACATCAAGCACACACTCTATACAGAGACATGCTAACATTAGGCCTTTACTATAAATATAGTCTTGCTAACATCAAGCACACATTACTACTACTACTAATGTACATTTATCATGCGCTCATCGACGCCCTGAGCACTCACATGACACATATTGACCTAAATACAATATTCTATACACATATAGAGCAAAGTCTTGCAAATGCAATTAGAAAATATGATGCCCCAAAAAGTAAACTCAATGAATTCAAACCATTTATACATACATGACACTGATCTGTATGCATGCACGCAGACACACACACACGCACGCACGCACACACACACACTGGTACGCGCATGCTGTGGTAATGTACACTGTAATGATGTAATGTACACTGTGGTGATGTACACTGTAATGATGTGGTAATGTACACTCTGTACTGCTGTGGTGATGTACACTGTAATGATGTGCAGTGTGTACTGCTGTGGTGGTGTACACTGTGTACTGCTGTGGTAGTGTACACTTTGTAATGCTGTGGTAATGTACACTGTAATGATGTGGTAAGTACACTGTGCACTGCTGTGATAGTGTATATTACAGAGTAAAAATATTGATGTGGTACATGGGATGGTAATATATAAAGTAAAAAGAATATGAGAGGTAGACCTACTTCGGTTTGTAGATTACGGGTACAGGCTAGTGCTTGTACAGAGCAAGGTTGGTCAGAATTAATGTGTAATAGGCCCAAGCGAAGGTTGGTACAGAACAGTGTAGGTTAGGAATGATAAGCGAAATAGCCAGGGAAAAGGAGTCGAGACTGCCAGTGACCACTGTCCATATAAGGTAATGAACTGAGCGCCGCGCG
This sequence comes from Alviniconcha strummeri, assembly GCA_963584105.1. NCBI lineage: Eukaryota > Metazoa > Mollusca > Gastropoda > Provannidae > Alviniconcha > Alviniconcha strummeri. The sequence goes on along the minus strand of OY757545.1, from coordinate 26,464,509 downwards.
AGGAAGTCCCTCACGCGTCCAGCGGACGAATGGTAATGACAAGGAGGTAGTTAAGGGACTATGATGGCGTACACCCTGCGTAGTAATATTTAGTAGAAATAATGAAGGAAAGTTTGTACTTAGGTTTTGGTAAATGCGCAGAAATAGTAGAAGAATGAAGGTTGATAGGAAAGCAACGTCACATTGACGTCACATAACAACTAAAACACTATAAAAGACGGAATTTGTTTTAACGACGGCACTTCTCTCGGATTTTGAAACAAATGCGTTGACTTCGTGAAATCTTGGATTTTCTTCCTGTGGATTTTTGAGACTTACTCTTGATACTCTTGAGACTCTTGACTCTGGATACTCTGGATACACTTGACTCGGGACTCTCGACTTTTTACCCTTCACGGAGTTTAACACACTCGGACTGATTTCGTGAATTCTTGGTTGTTGGATTTTTTTTAACCTTTTGTGGACTTGGGATTTTTCTTTGGAATAGTGGAAGTGCTCCTGGAATTCTAATTATTATTTTATTTTGGATTACCATTCTGCTAGTACAAGAACAGGTATGATCAATCACTTTTATTCTTATTTTGATTGAAACGTATTATTAATTTTTAGAATATATACTCCAACGTGTATGGAATAAAACATGTAAACTGTATAACAACATCTCAGTGACTCATGGTGTGAAAGTCATGTATGTCCAAGTACTTGTGAGACCCTATATTATTCAGTGTGTTTCCCGTCCTAGTATTCTGTCTATCAGTTGGCTTCGCACTCTGTGTCCTTGTGTAAAGGTACTTATTGGAAATGGGGAAAATCTACAAAAGGGTAAGGTGGACAATTCTAGCAATGCATAGGGAACTTACTGAAAGAAAACGCTTTTCAAGAATGTAATTAAAATACAGGGCAAAGCAAGAGAGAGCATTTCTTGTAAAAACGAAGTTAGTAAAACCAGCCCTGTAAAATGTACAATGTGTAATGCTGTGGGCATGTAAATGTTCTATGCGTAAAACAGAATAAAAACTTCCTGATTTGTAAACGTTGCCTTTGTGTCTGTTGCTGTGTATCTGTACTTTTGTATTTGTTTGACTCTAACACAGGGACAATGCATGGAACATTTGGGCACACTTCACGCAAACATCTCCAGACATGCTTCACGCAAACACATACATCTATAGACACTTCACGCAAACATCTGTAGACACACTTCACGCAATCACATACATCTATAGACACACACTTCACGCAAACATCTATAGACACACACACTTCACGCAAACACATGTATCTACAGACACTTCACGCAAATATCTATAGACACACACTTCACGCAAACACGTACATCTATAGACACGCTTCACGCAAACATCTGCACACACACATTTCACGCAAATACATACATCTATAGACACACACTTCACGCAAACATCTATAGACACACACTTCATGCAAACATCTGTAGACACACTTCACGCAAACACGTACATCTGTAGACACTTTACCGTGTGCATGTACACGCTCGCACATGCCAGCATACACACACACACACACAGAAGCATGGTCATTGTCAACGTTTATAGTCAAGAGAACGAAGAAAACGTCATTGCGAACAGAGCGAAGAAAACGTTCACTGTTTCTCTGGACAGTTTAATTAAAATCAAGCATGAGCCCAAAACGTACCGGTGGCCAGACTGGAAACTGGCTTTTGATAAGCTTTCTTTAAACAAACAGACAAAGAAACACTGTTTCAAATGACCACCCTTTGTCCGCCTCTCGGCTACTACCTGGCGCCGCGGGATGTTGACTCGGTAGAACTGGGTCACGGACTGATACTGGTGTCATCGTCCCGTCCCTGACACTGTGTCATCACCTCCTTCCTGACACTGGTGTCATCACCTCGTCCCTAACACTGCTGTTATCACCTCCCTGACACTGCTGTCATCACCTCCCTGACACTGGTGTCATCACCTCGTCCCTAACACTGCTGTTATCACCTCCTCCCTGACACTGCTGTCATCACCTCCCTGACACTGGTGTCATCACCTCCTCCCTGACACTGCTGTCATCACCTCCCTGACACTGCTGTCATCACCTCCCTGACACTGCTGTCATCACCTCCTCCCTGACACTGCTGTCATCACCTCCTCCCTGACACTGCTGTCATCACCTCCCTGACACTGCTGTCATCACCTCCCTGACACTGCTGTCATCACCTCCCTGACACTGCTGTCATCACCTCCCTGACACTGGTGTCATCACCTCCTCCCTGACACTGCTGTCATCACCTCCCTGACACTGCTGTCATCACCTCCCTGACACTGCTGTCATCACCTCCCTGACACTGCTGTCATCACCTCCCTGACACTGCTGTCATCACCTCCCTGACACTGCTGTCATCACCTCCCTGACACTGCTGTCATCAGCTCCTCCTTTCACTCACGACCCTGCTGAAGCAGCGCCCATGCCGGCCTTCAGACAGCCGCATGCCGCGCTGTGGGATCGAGCGGCTGACCAGCGCGGCTGGCGTGGGGCGTGGCTCACACGGTGGTGGTGGTGGTGGTACAGCTGCCGCTGCTGGCCGTTTTGTGGACTGACTCGCGGCTGCTGCCCCCTGCCCCCCGGGCTGACCTTGACCTTGACCTGGCTGCCAGACCGCGAAGCGTGGCCCTGAAGCGAGAGCCCATGGCGTAGTAGATGAAGAAGTTGAGGGAGCAGTTGAGGGCGGAGAAGAGGTGCATGAGGCTGTTGCTGGCGTAGAACGCTTTGGTGTAACGCCCGCTGGGCAGAAAGCCGGGCACCAGGTTCCGGACAAACGACAAGGTCACAGTCGGGATCGTGCACAAGGTGAAGGTCACGCACATTACCACCAACATTCGGGTCACCGCCGCCTCGCGACGATCGGTTAAGGACAAGGTTTGTGCAGAGGTCGCCTGAATAACCAACAGCGAAAGATACAGCTCTTTACAGACACCTCTTGGGAAAGACACTTTAACAAATACACGAACTTTGACCTGTGATAAGCTAGAAGCCCTGCCGGACGGGCTCTGAAAACATAGACTTTGGTGGACAGGGGCCATCTGGTGGAAATCCTAACCCTGATAGACACAGACTTTGGTGGACAGGGGCCATCTGGTGGAAATCCTAACCCCCATCATTAACCGTAATAACAAGAGGCAGTTATCCCCCCCTCCATTTTAGTTTCATACATGATTTCAAAATTTCCTACAATCGCCGAACGGGGAAACAACAACGCCAACAACCAACCAACGGACAAGCCAGAAGAATTGTACCAACAACCAACAAACGGACAAGCCAGAAGAATTGTACCAACAACCAACAAACGGACAAGCAGTATGACTGACACCACCAAACAACAAACGGACAAGCAGTACGAATAACACCACCAACCAACAAACGTACAAGCAGTATGAATGACACCACCAACCAACACACGGACAAGCAGTATAAATGACACCACCAACCAATACACGGACAAGCAGTATAAATGACACCACCAACCAACACACGGACAAGCAGTACGAATGAGACCACCAACCAACACACGGACAAGCAGTACGAATGAGACGACAAAACTAGTACGCCATCAAGTGCCGTAAATAGAACCACAAAGCAGAAAAGCAGAGTGGATGAAACCAGGTCACAGCTAACGGACAAACGGAGTCGGTGTAACCAACTATAACCATCAATTCTAATAAATGAAATCAGAAAGCGGACAAGCCGAGTCAATGAAAGCAGAAAGTGAACAAGTCTGTGAAAGCAGAAAGCG
>OY757545.1:26440728-26455728 GCA_963584105.1 Alviniconcha strummeri | reverse complement strand
GGGGCGGCTATAGTGATGCTCTCAAAAAACGATTAAATTCTCTACTAAGAAGATCCGGAAAGCTAATCCTTCCAGATAAAAATCTAACCACTGACCAAAAACTGAATAAGATAGGAATACTGAACCTTCACAAACAACTGGACTACAACAAGGGTGTGTTTATGTATAGAGCACTTACCAACAGTGTGCCAGTGTACATATCTAGCTTGTACAAAGCTCCCCACTCTAGCTCCAGAAACAACTACCTTCAGTTACCAAAGCCAAGAATAGATTTATTCAAAACAAGCATGGCCTTTTCTGGTGCCCTGTTTTGGAATAGTCTTCCAGTGCACCTCAGATCATGTCACTCACTCAGCTCTTTCAAGAGAAACCTCCGTGAGCACCTTACCACAACCGCATAAAACAGCTTATACCCCCCCCCCCCCCCAACCCCCCTCATTTGACTCTGTAGACCAGTGCTTGCTATTACAGATGCCGGCATCATCGTTTATCACATCACTGAAAAGTGTTTTACTGTTGCTACCGCGCTGTGTGTGTGTGTGTGTGTGTGTGTGTGTGTGTGTGTGTGTGTGTGTGTGTGTGTGTGTGTGTGTGTGTGTGTGTGTGTGTGTGTGTGTCTGTGTGTGTGTGTGTGTGTCTGTGTCTGTATGTGAGTGAATGCAGCATTGCCTACAGTGATTTATGATCTGATCTCCATTTTTATTTTTATATAATTGTTTCACCAGTTTTCACTTATTCGACAGTTTAGCAAGGACTAGTTGTTAGATAGGTGAACCTAAACTACCATCCTTGGAAAATAAAGTTTTCGAGTTCGAGTTTGAGTCCTCTCGCTCTCTCAAAGTATTTTCACTGTTTTTTGTTGTTCCTGTATGTTTATTACTATTAATAGGGGTAGTGATATATTTTATTTGTTTGTATATTGTTTATCATGTTTAAATATTAATCGTTTTTTATTTTTTATTTTATATATATAATTGTTTCTCCATGTTTCACTTATTCAGTAGTTTAGCAAGGACTAGTTGTTAGACAGGTTTAAATGAACCTAAACTACAATCCTTGGAAAATAAAGTTTTCGAGTTCGAGTTCTCTCTCTCTCTCTCTCTCTCTCTCTCTCTCTCTCTCTCTCTCTCTCTCTCTCTCTCTCTCTCTCTCTCTCTCTCATGCATGTGGGCCCTGGTCAGATGAGACCTATGGAGGCAGGAAAAACAAGCCGGGTAATAGCGAGGTATGGAGAAAAGAACAAGTCAGGCGAGATCAAGCTGGAGAGAAAAGAACAGGTCACGTGAGATCAAGATAAGATAAGAGAAAAGAACGGGTCAGGTGAGACCAAGATAGGAAGAAAAGAACAGGTCAGGTAAGATCTCGATGGGGAGAAAAGAACAGGTTTGGCCTAGCAGTAAGGCAGAAGGATCTCTATTCGATACCGCTTCTTTCTCCATTCTCTTCAAAAAAGTGTGGTTTGTGGACAGTCTTGTGACTTTGTCATTCATAATTGATGAAACATTAAAACGGCTCTCATCGCTGCCTATCTTAATGCAGGAATCATTCTGGTGGTGTCAGTGTAGCTTTAGATGTGTAACCTCCCTCTTCACCTCCCCATACCCTTTTCCCCGTCTCTAAGAAGCCTTGTGTTTCCTGCAGACGTCAGACACCACGTTTACTTGCAGGTAAATTGAGGCCCAGATAGGGAGAGAAAAAGAGGTCAGGTGAGGCCCAGACAGGGAAAAAAAAGAGGTCAGGTGAGGCCCAGACAGGGAGAGAAAAAGAGGTCAGGTGAGGCCCAGATAGGGAGAAAAAAAAAAGGTCAGGTGAGGTCCAGATAGGGAGAGAAAAAGAGGTCAGGTGAGGCCCAGATAGGGAGAAAAAGAGGTCAGGTGAGGTCCAGATAGGGAGAGAAAAAAGAGGTCAGGTGAGGCCCAGATAGGGAGAAAAAAAGAGGTCAGGTGAGGCCCAGATAGAGAGAGAGAAGAAGAACCGGTCAGGTCAGACCCACCTAGGCAGAGGTGAGGCGGGGTTATTACCTGAAAAGGCTCACGTTGATGCGGTCCCTGAAGCCTTGACGGCAAAAGACGGCCATGCTGATGACGTTGGCGGTGACTCCGATCAGCACGAGCACGGGGAGCACGCCGGCCTGCACCACGGTCTCCACGAGCTGCGCGCTGTGGGCGCTGATGAGACCACGCCCCGCCCTCTGCAGCACGGCCCGGCTGTCCACGGCGAGGGGGCCGTCGGTGGCGCCGTGCACCTTGTCCGTCCTGCTGCCGTACAGCCCGTCCGCCTTGTCGCATACGGTGTCCGTGCTGTTGCTGTACGGGCTGTCCGTGATGTTACTGTACGGGCTGTCCGTGATGTTACTGTACATGTTTCTGTTCTCGTTTCACACGCAGACCGTAGTGTTGGTAGTGCTGTGTGACGTCATGCCCCAGCCGCTCTGTCGTTGCCGTTCTCCAGTGGACTGGTCGTTACTCTCCCAGGCCGACAGTCTTTCTCTCTGCCCAGTGATCTTTAACCATCTTGTAATGACCTAGTCCTCAGCTACCAGCCAGCTACTAATTACCTAACACTGACCTAATAATGACCTAGTAGCGACCTGATGATGACCTAGAATTCCCGTTAACAACTGTGGTTGCTTTTGAATGATTGGAATAATCTCATTTATTTCGGTTGACGTTGAACTTCATTGTCGGTCAGCGCATATCTGTTTGCTTTTGTTTTTGACAGACTTTACGCAGATGGACTCTGTGTGTGTGTGTGTGTGTGTGTGTGTGTGTGTGTGTGTGTGTGTGTGTGTGTGTGTGTGTGTGTGTGTGTGTGTGTGTGTGTGTGTGTGTGTGTTTTCTTTTTTATAAGACCCTTTCGATGTTCGTGAGACTGTCATATACAGTGTCTCCCTCTCCACCGCAACAAAGTTGTAAGTTGGGAAGCTACCTCTCAGAAATGCTTCAGCATTTTGTTGTTGTTATTTGTTTTGCTTTGTTTTGTGATTCATGTTGATTACATGTGTTATTCACACAATTTGAACTGAGCTTTCACTCACTGGTTCGTGTCAGAAATCGCACAGTATGTCGTGTCAGACTTCACACTAATCGTTGACTGGTTCGTGTCAGAAATCACACAAAACGTTGATTGGTTCGTGTCAGATATAATATTGGAAATTGATTCGTTGATCGATTCGTGCCACACTTCACACAATACGTTGATCGGTTCGTGTCAGACTTCACAGAAGACGTTTACACAGTACCTTACCTGGTTAGTGTCAGAAATCAATCAATATGTTGACTGATTTGTCACACTTTACACAGTACCTTAAATGGTTTGTGTCAGAAATCAGAATGTATTGACTGATTTGTGTCAGTTGATTACTTTCCGTCAGCAATCACACAGTACGTCGATTTATGTGTGTGAGAACCCACATGACAGTAGGCCTACATTAACTGACTGGTGCCACAATTCGCAAGTGCCTACGTTGGATATTTTGATACACTGATTGATTGGCGTCACAATTTACACGGCAGAAGGTTGGTCTCTGTCACAATTTACACAGCAGTAGGTTGGTCTGTGTCACAGTTAGCACGACAGCAGGTTGGTCTGTATCACAATTTGCACGGCAGTACGCTGGGCTGTGTCACAATTTACACGGCAATAAGTTGGTCTGTGTCACAATCTGCACTGTAGTACGTTGGTTTGTGTCCGAATTTGCAATGTACACTGATTTGTGTCGAAATTCACACGGCATTGACTGCTGCACGGCTCGTCAGAATGGTGTCCCTTATAAATTTTATTTCGTCTTTCTCGTTTGTTCCTTTTCTAAACCATGTCTTGTTTTACGAACGATAAAAATTGAAACGATCTTATTTTGTAGGCTCCTGGTTAATCTAGTTACAAATAACGGACTTTCTACGTGAAGTGTCAACTCTCCTACTGACCAGCTTGGTGCTAACTGTCACAATGAAGTTTGCTGACCACCGTGAGAGGAGCCCAGTGGCTAGTGCCGTGGTGCCACAGAAAGCCAGCAGCTGCGAACAGCGCCTGACAGCGGGGGGCGGGGCCGATGATGGTGACAGGAAGCCGGCTCAAGAGGCGGTCCCTGTCCGCCGGCCCCGCCACACTGAATGATGAATGAGACACGAGCAGCGCAAGGCGGAGAGAGGTTCTGGGGCTCACTTGTTGACATCCGCCTTCACCTCCCAATCTACTGCCAGCGCCACAAGTAGAGAGGAAGTGACGTCAGATAATGGTGGCACTCCTGTTGCACGGTGGTTGGTGATTGGCTAAGCTGGTCGTGGTGGATCCTCAACTTCTATCTCACAAGTCAACATCTCACACCACACAACCAGTGGGACGTTTCACAAGCCATTTAAATATGAACGTACTGATGCAAGGACTGACGCAAACACACGCGCTAGCGGTTGCGCTCACACAAATGTACGCACGTATGAATGCACGCACACATGCATGCAAGTGCTTTTCACCAGCAAGCACCAACATTCTCTCTCTCTCTCTCTCTCTCTCTCTCTCTCTCTCTCTCTCTCTCTCTCTCTCTCTCTCTCTCTCTCTCTCAACCCCACAACACAGCCACCCACCCGGACACCCACACACCCACAACACAGCCTAACAAGTGTGCACTTAGTCCTACAGGAACACCATGCAACAATGACATGAAGGCAAAACTCCCGTTGGCATCACTGTCGTTTTATGAATTTGACGACAAGATTATTGAACTCATGACAAGGAAATTACGTGGCACGTCTTCTAGCAACAGCAAACATTTCGATGTGAACAACTTTGGACGTTTAAATTTCAGCGTTTTTTCTGAATGTTTGAGCAACCCACAAAATGGAAAGTGTGTTGGGCTGTTTGCCTGATAAACATTGAAGCAGATCTGTGCACTACATCAAAGTTTCTGCTTTTGTCGAAATGCAGAGCCATACAGCAAGGCAGCGATATTCACAACCGCCATCGAAATGTTTGCTGTTGTTTGAAGAAGTTCTAAGCAGTTTCCTTTTCATCAGTTCAATACTTTTTTGTTCTGAGTAATGTGAGTGCTGTATGTGCCAAGCTGGCTGAGTTTACTGTGTACACCCCTTCCGGGCAGCGTCTTTCTTTTGCAGACACACGGACACTTCGTATCCTCCGTGTTACAACTGTAACCGGACCTGCGGCCCGTTCCTCATTTTAGGTTCAGGGGGAGGCTGGAGATTGCCAAGGAGAGACACTCACACTGAAATAAACCATTGTCTCTAGTCATCCTCATGTAGTGTGCCTTTCAATGTCAAGTTCCTCGCGTGGTGTTCAAAATCACTACAATCGACCGACCTTAGTATCCAGAAAAAAAACCTGTGTTAGTGTTTGGTTGTTTGTCCGCTCCTCAGAGGTAGGTGTGCCGTTTCACTATGCACTTATGCCACTTAAAACAGACACTAGACAAAAGATAAGTGGAGACAGAAGTTGTACACATGTACCAACAAGACGAAAACACCGAGGCACGCTCACAAACGCGCACACTGACCACACTCCGTCTCAGTACATACTCTCACTCCCATTATAGTGACGAACCAAATAAAGAAATGCATACAGTTTTATTTACACTACCGCATGTTACACATACAGTAAACACAAGAACAAACCAAACTGACGCATGACTATGCCTAACCTATGCACTAAACCACAGCTAACTTAGCTACCGGCATAGGCTCAGCACCAGTTACCTACAAAAGTAAGTTGCACCCTTGCACTGACTAATACTTGCACTTTGCAGCACAAGAAAACAAACAGAAACTTAACTAACGCTCGCACTTTGCAGCACAAGTCTTCTAATAACATGCGTGTCCGCACTTTGCAGCACAGGTCTCTTAATTACTAAACATGCGTGCCCACACTTTGCAGCACAGGTCTCTTAATTACTAAACATGCGTGCCCACACTTTGCAGCATAGGTCTTTTAATAACTAAACATGCGTGCCCACACTTTGCAGCATAGGTCTTCTAATAACTAAGGGAAGAGCAACACACTTTTTCAGCATGTAAACTCGGGGAGGTAGGGGTTTTGGACTAGCACTTTTCAGCACCAAGTCCTCTAACTAAGGGAAGAGTAACACACTTTTCAGCATGTAGACTCGAGGGGTAGGGGTTGACCAGCACTTTTCAGCACATGGTACAGAAACCGGGCAGGCACTGTCTTTTATACCGCACCGCGCGGCACCGGCCAGTCGCTGGCAGGCAGCGTCCGACTGGAGAGAAGGGGTGGGGGAACTCAGGGCCCGTAACTCGAGCTAGCTTGCACAGCTCTCCCGCTACACAACTAAAACCTTTGGCCAAAGGTGCACAGCACGCACTGAATACCCACTAAGTAGTTACAGCACTGTTTGGTTGTTGCATGGCTGGTGCCACGTGAAACTGCTGCCGCCCCGACGCACATTCTGTGTACACCATACAACCATGCACTAGTTTACAGTATCACTTTAGTCAAGCCATATACACTTTTGGCAAAATGATCGGTACCTTTTACGCGCTACTGTGGTAACACAGGGGTGGAACGGATACCGAAATAAGAGTCAGCACAAAACGTTGACCCAGGGGAAGAAAATTCTCCCGCCGCTCCTATCGGGGCTGTGACCCGCGACCTTTCGATCACGAGTCCGTCAATCTACCGCTGAGCCATCTCCCGTTCCCCACGCTTCCGTAGTGAGATTCGTTTTCAGCGCCTCGTCATTGTTTAACCGTTTACTTTTTGTTCCGTTGTACTTTTTGCGCTTACTGGACCTTTGGGTCACGTCAGTGACCTGGGTAAGATAACAACAGCGCTCCCCAGTTCTGCCAGTGAATGTGATGTTTTAGTGTTTACCTGCAGTGACGTCACACTGGATACCTTGTAGGGGTTACCTCTTCTGACGTCACACAAGCTAATTACTCATATTTATTTTGCCAAGACAACTACGGAAACGTCGCCTTCTCCAAAATCGAAGAAGGCTTCTTCGATTTTCAGCTGCAAAGGATTCTGATCTGATTGATCTCCTGTCACTATTCTGATCTGATTGATCTCCTGTCACTATTCTGATCTGATTCATCTCCTGTCACTATTCTGATCTGATTGATCTCCTGTCACTATTCTGATCTGATTGATCTCCTGTCACTATTCTGATCTGATTGATCTCCTGTCACTATTCTGATCTGATTGATCTCCTGTCACTATTCTGATCTGATTCATCTCCTGTCACTATTCTGATCTGATTCATCTCCTGTCACTATTCTGATCTGATTGATCTCCTGTCACTATTCTGATCTGATTGATCTCCTGTCACTATTCTGATCTGATTGATCTCCTGTCACTATTCTGATCTGATTCATCTCCTGTCACTATTCTGATCTGATTGATCTCCTGTCACTATTCTGATCTGATTGATCTCCTGTCACTATTCTGATCTGATTGATCTCCTGTCACTATTCTGATCTGATTGATCTCCTGTCACTATTCTGATCTGATTGATCTCCTGTCACTATTCTGATCTCATTCATCTCCTGTCACTATTCTGATCTGATTGATCTCCTGTCACTATTCTGATCTGATTGATCTCCTGTCACTATTCTGATCTGATTGATCTCCTGTCACTATTCTGATCTGATTCATCTCCTGTCACTATTCTGATCTGATTCATCTCCTGTCACTATTCTGAGGCGACACTGTAATGTCTCAGAGCGTGTTCTTCCTTGTCAGTTTTGTTTGTGTGTTTGTGTAACCTGGCGGTGTCAGTGAGAGGACTGTGTGTTTGTGTAACCTGGCGGTGTCAGTGAGAGGACTGTGTGTTTGTGTAACCTGGCGGTGTCAGTGAGAGGACTGTGTGTTTGTGTAACCTGGCGGTGTCAGTGAGAGGACTGTGTGTTTGTGTAACCTGGCGGTGTCAGTGAGAGGACTGTGTGTTTGTGTAACCTGGCGGTGTCAGTGAGAGGACTGTGTGTTTGTGTAACCTGGCGGTGTCAGTGACAGGACTGTGTGTTTGTGTAACCTGGCGGTGTCAGTGAGAGGACTGTGTGTTTGTGTAACCTGGCGGTGTCAGTGACAGGACTGTGTGTTTGTGTAACCTGGCGGTGTCAGTGAGAGGACTGTGTGTTTGTGTAACCTGGCGGTGTCAGTGAGAGGACTGTGTGTTTGTGTAACCTGGCGGTGTCAGTGAGAGGACTGTGTGTTTGTGTAACCTGGCGGTGTCAGTGAGAGGACTGTGTGTTTGTGTAACCTGGCGGTGTCAGTGAGAGGACTGTGTGTTTGTGTAACCTGGCGGTGTCAGTGAGAGGACTGTGTGTTTGTGTAACCTGGCGGTGTCAGTGAGAGGATCTGGACGCAGTCTGGCCTAGCAGTGGGGCCTGTTTGCAGTAACAGTGGGGCCTGTTTGCAGTAACAGTGGGGCCTGTTTGCAGTAACAGTGGGGCCTGTTTGCAGTAACAGCAGGGTCTGTTTGCAGTAACAGTGGGGCCTGTTTGCAGTAGCAGTGGGGTCTGTTTGCAGTAACAGTGGGGCCTGTTTGCAGTAACAGCAGGGTCTGTTTGCAGTAACAGTGGGGCCAGTTTGCAGTAACAGTGGGGTCTGTTTGCAGTAACAGTGGGGCCTGTTTGCAGTAACAGCAGGGTCTGTTTGCAGTAACAGTGGGGCCTGTTTGCAGTAACAGCAGGGTCTGTTTGCAGTAACAGTGGGGCCTGTTTGCAGTAACAGCGGGGTCTGTTTGCAGTAACAGTGGGGCCTGTTTGCAGTAACAGCGGGGTCTGTTTCAGTAACAGTGGGGCCTGTTTGCAGTAACAGCGGGGTCTGTTTGCAGTAACAGTGGGGCATGTTTGCAGTAACAGTGGGGCCTTTTTGCAGTAACAGTGGGGCCTGTTCAGTCAGTGTCAGCAGGTACAGGTCAGTCAGTGTCAGCAGGTACAGGGCAGTCAGTGTCAGCAGGTACTGTTCCGTCGGTATCAGCAGGTACTGTTCAGTGTCAGCAGGTACTTTCAATCAGTGCCAGTAGGCACTGTTCAGTGTCAGCAGGTACTGTTCCGTCAGTGCAGGTAGGTACTGTTCAGTGTCAGCATGTACTTTCAATCAGTGCCAGTAGGCACTGTTCGGTGTCAGCAGGTACTGTTCCATCAGTGCAGGCAGGTACTGTTCAGTGTCAGCAGTATTGTTCAGTCAGTGGAAGCAGGATTTCTACCTGACTGACGTCTGCGGAGCCCGTGCATCAGCGCCACTGTGCACTAAGGGGAGAGCAGCGAGACATGACTGGCTTACTGTGCTGCCCCAAACCACAAGTGCTCTGGTTTGAATTGGTTTGCGTCAGCGGTTGCAGCCGTGATAGCGGTTTGTAAGGACACAAGACAGTGGCCCTTGACACGATCTGCCTACAAACACGTAAGGTTGAGAGACAGCTCCGCCCTCCTTTCGCCGTAAACACGGTCCAAGGGAAACAACACTCAGGGAAGTGGAGGGCTACAAACCTTTCTTTTACGAATTTACGTCCCCTGCACGACACTCGGTCAACTCTGGATGGTGTAAGTTACGCCTCTCACGGTCTTTGTGCTTGTAGGCCTAACGAAGTGAGAGAAAGAAAAAGAAGTGATTTCCAGAACAGTGTGTAAACCGTTCGTAATGTTACACTCTTTGTACCTCCAACAAATTCCAAGAGAACAAGAAACGCTACCGGAGAAAACTGATACACAGTCAGGTACATTCAAAGATGAGATAGTACACTCAAAGACTGAAAAATATTATCATTTAGTTGTCGGAGACAATCGGCATTGACTTGTGTTCACGCGCCCTCACAGGCGTTGCATCAGCTCTGTTAATTATTGCAAATTTGTCTCGATTAGTCTCGATTAGTCTCCTCATTTGATTAGTTGACGTGATAGCATTGTTCCTCGTGATGTGGCCGTTATCGTGGTACCAGTTTTGTCTCACTTCCACCGGAAGTGAGGACGGTTGGTCTTGTTCTGTTTCTGCAAGTCCTGACTCTACTCTCTGCTTTACACTGCTTGCCGTCAGCCGGCCTCGTTCGGGTACGATGACAATGAACCACCTTAGAGCTCATCACTCCTGACGGTGAGCTGTTTGAAGTTGAGGCATTCAGGTAGTGTGGGGCCGCTTACAACACTGGATGGAGCTGCTCGTTACGCCGTTACAAGTAGCCCCGTACGGCTCCTACCAGTCGGAGCCGGGAGTACTCACGCAGATCAGTTCTTATAGCAATCTTTAACTCTTCTCTTTTAGTGCAAGTAATACGTGTGCGTGCGCCGTGTGTGTGTGCGCGTGTGGGTGGGGACGGGATGTGTGTGTGTGTGTGTGTGTGTGTGTGTGTGTGTGTGTGTGTGTGTGTGTGTGTGTGTGTGTGTGTGTGTGTGTGTGTGTGTGTGTGTATGAGAGAGAGAGAGTGTGTGTGTGTGAGAGAGAGAGATGGAGGAGGGGGGGGTCAGGAAGTGGAATACACTGTGATGAAACTGCACCAGTGGGACAAACGTCAGCCATAGAAATCTATTGTAAGACCAGTGCCGTGGAAATGTCTAGCCTTTCACTTCAACTTGCCTCTTTACGGATGAGTTTTGTCAAAGGACGCACGCTTGCTGCCAGAGACAAAGAACTGCACGGATCGTCCGGCAATGAGAAAGGACTGCACTGGCCTGAAGGACTGAGTTTGTCCGCACCGCCCATCGTTGCTGGCTGCTTTTGACCTGTCGGGGGACGTCACCCACACAAAGACCCGTTCTGTGCAGATGACTGTACACAGCATTTCGTCAGAAATCGTCACAAAGCTTAATGTTGCTTTGACTCCATCTGGCCTCCAGGGAATAGAACGGGCTACAGACGGCAAAACCATTAATGGATACAGACAGTAACAGGCGTTGTCATTCTTGGATAGTAATTTGAAGAGTAACGTCAATAATCTAGGATTGCTGTTTGAAATCTGACATCCACAGTGTGGCGCTGTCATCCAGCAATGATATTTGAAATCTGACATCCACAGTGTGGCGCCGTCACCCAGCAATGATATTTGAAATCTGACATCCACAGTGTGGCGCCGTCACCCAGCAATGATATTTGAAATCTGACATCCACAGTGTGGCGCTGTCATCCAGCAATGATATTTGAAATCTGACATCCACAGTGTGGCGCCGTCACCCAGCAATGATATTTGAAATCTGACATCCACAGTGTGGCGCCGTCACCCAGCAATGATATTTGAAATCTGACATCCACAGTGTGGCGCTGTCACCCAGCAATGATATTTGAAATCTGACATCCACAGTGTGGCGCCGTCACCCAGCAATGATATTTGAAATCTGACATCCACAGTGTGGCGCCGTCACCCAGCAATGATATTTGAAATCTGACATCCACAGTGTGGCGCCGTCACCCAGCAATGATATTTGAAATCTGACATCCACAGTGTGGCGCCGTCACCCAGCAATGATATTTGAAATCTGACATCCACAGTGTGGCGCCGTCACCCAGCAATGATATTTGAAAACGAACGTAGACTGTAGTCCTACTGAAGTCATCCGTTGCAGCACTTTGCGCGGCCACGAATGAACGCATGCATCCAGCCTCTGGTATTACATAATAAAAACAACGCACGCATGTATCAGATGCTGTAAGTTGTCCGCGTGCACGGACGAACTCACACGTGCACGCACATACTCTGGTGTTTACAGAGTAAAACAACGCACGCATGTTTGCAAATGTGAGTAAGTTGTGCGCGTACATGAACGAACGCACACAGTATCTGGTGTTTACAGAGTAAAACAACGCATACATAGCGGGAACTATGAGTACACACACACACACACACACACACACACACACACACACACACACACACACACACACACACACACACACACACACACACACACACACACACGCGCGCGCGCGCGCGCGCGCGCGCGCCAGGTGCGTACAGAAAGCCACAACCAGTACACTGCTGAATACACCCGTAGACACACTGCAAGCTTGCGTTAAACGAGTGTCTCCGCTGTATGTGGTGTGATGGCGGTGCCGGACGATGTTGGTTTGCTGTATGTGGTGTGATGACGGTGCCGGACGATGTTGGCTTGCTGTATGTGGTGTGATGGCGGTGCCGGACGATGTTGGCTTGCTGTATGTGGTGTGATGGCGGTGCCGGACGATGTTGGCTTGCTGTATGTGGTGTGATGGCGGTGCCGGACGATGTTGGCTTGCTGTATGTGGTGTGATGGCGGTGCCGGACGATGTTGGCTTGCTGTATGTGGTGTGATGACGGTGCCGGACGATGTTGGCTTGCTGTATGTGGTGTGATGGCGGTGCCGGACGATGTTGGCTTGCTGTATGTGGTGTGATGACGGTGCCGGACGATGTTGGCTTGCTGTATGTGGTGTGATGGCGGTGCCGGACGATGTTGGCTTGCTGTATGTGGTGTGATGGCGGTGCAGGACGATGTTGGCTTGCAGTGTGTTGAAGGAAGGGTGGGCTGTGGCCCCGTATGTACACTGACATCGACGTGGCGGGAGAGCTCCATAGCTGGACTGCGGCGATGGCGCGGCCCACATGCGTAGAGGGTGTCGATGTGCTCCGTACCAGCCACTGAAGGGTGGCGGACGGGTGACCGTGCCAACATCACGGTCTCTGCCGTACCAGCCACTGAGGGGTCCGGTGACCGTGCCGACATCGCGGTCTCTGCCGTACCAGCCACTGAAGGGTGGCGGACCGGTGACCGTGCCGACATCGCGGTCTCTGCCGTACCAGCCACTGAAGGGTGGCGGACCGGTGACCGTGCCAACATGACGGTGTATGGGTGATCCTCTGCTGTAGCGGTGAGGCCGGTGGTGTAGTGGGGCGTCACCCGGCCGTTGTTGTGGGCTGGAGCTTTCCGTGTCTGCAGGCTGTTGTTGTAGCAGTGGAGGTGGTGGGAAAGGACCGCGAGTGGTTGAAGCGGATGGCCCCTCCTACCACCGCCCTCTCCGAGTGCTGGCTCGGCAGACAGTCAACACGTGGCTGAAACGAAGGGGTCTCCAGCAACGGCGCGCGGCCACTAGCACAGGGTGACGGATGGGAAGGGCGGTCTCGGGGTCGAAGGGGAGGTCGGGGTTGGCCCACATACTTGACGTTGCACGCAAGTCGCACGGTGCCTTTGGGGCTCGGGTGCAGAGCGTCACGGTAGAGCGCCTTCGGGGGGGGGGGGGGGAGGTGTCGGTGTGGTCAGCGAGCATAACTTGCTCACTGTGACACGCTTTCATCTTCCTCAGGGGGTGCTCTCCTTGCGGGGGGGGGGGGGGGGGGGGGGTATAGGGGAGATTTGGACGTCAGCATTGGGGAACACTGACTTGAGCAGTTTGAGCAGTGCCCTCCACATGCTCTCCGTGACGGTGTTCACCCCCGACGTGGACGACCAGCAGCTAGACGTCTCTGCATTTTGGAACGTTCTGCAGCCAATGTAGGTCTTCCACAGTGAGGCCGGAGACGCTGATCTTTCGGTTCGCTTTGTGAGGGTACATCAGCTCTGGTTTGATCATCATTGTAATGGGTTTCATATACATATATGAGGGTATGTGCCGCCGTTTAACTTCCAGTCTTGCTAGATATGATCTTGGTTTTACTGTATATAGACAGAGATATGTTTCCTCTTCTGTCGCTTTCTTTTTTCATTTAAAATGATTCTCTCTCTCTCTCTCTCTCTCTCTCTCTCTCTCTCTCTCTCTCTCTCTCTCTCTCTCTCTCTCTCTCTCTCTCTCTCTCTCTCAAATTTAGATTTGCCTCTGTCTTACTTTGTTGAGTTTGTATGTTGCTAAGTTTTAGACAGTAATATATTTTTTGGTTTGTTCCTAAGATGTATTTTAGTTTGCCGCAATTATTTGTATTCTTGTTGGACGTGTTGAGTGTTGCCGTGTTTGTCATCAGGGACAGATTTGTTAAAAAAAAGAAGAAAAAAAGTCGACTTGTGCTTACATCTTTGTCCTTGTGTAATGAAGTCTTATCTTATCTCTCACCCACCCGCGCGCATGCACGGATACAAGTTTTGGAAACACGCCTGATTCGTTCTGTATTACTGCCAGTGTTGGATGTATGCCTGGTGACGTTGTGTATTACTGCCAGTGCTGGATGTATGCCTGGTGACGTTGTGTATTACTGCCAGTGTTGGATGTATTTCTGGTGACGTTGTGTATTACTGCCAGTGTTGGATGTATGCCTGGTGACGTTGTGTATTACTGCCAGTGTTGGATGTGTGCCTGGTGACGTTGTGTATTACTGCCAGTGTTGGATGTGTGCCTGGTGACGTTGTGTATTACTGCCAGTGTTGGATGTATTTCTGGTGACGTTGTGTATTACTGCCAGTGTTGGAATATGCCTGGTGACGTTGTGTATTACTGCCAGTGTTGGATGTATGCCTGGTGACGTTGTGTATTTTTGCCAGTGTTGGATGTATGCCTGGTGACGTTGTGTATTTTTGCCAGTGCTGGATGTATGCCTGGTGACGTTGTGTATTACTGCCAGTGTTGGATGTATTTCTGGTGACGTTGTGTATTACTGCCAGTGTTGGATTATGCCTGGTGACGTTGTGTATTACTGCCAGTGTTGGATGTATGCCTGGTGACGTTGTGTATTTTTGCCAGTGTTGGATGTATGCCTGGTGACGTTGTGTATTTTTGCCAGTGCTGGATGTATGCCTGGTGACGTTGTGTATTTTTGCCAGTGCTGGATGTATGCCTGGTGTCCTCATCGCGAATTACGTGTAATCCGTCCTGGAGGTGTCCCTGGGTCTGACCTACGTTAATCAATAAGTCATTTGTCTTCACTCACTCAATGTATGGGTTCAAACGGTGCGAGAGTTACTGTGGGAAATGAGACTTGGCCTGGCAATCAAATCCAGATTAAAACTGTTGTCAAAGTTTGTGGCTATTAACTACTTTTTGGCGTATATTTCACTCGTGCTAAACTGATGAAGCTCAGTCTATAATTCACGGGAAATATAAATGGGTAAATCAATATCAATACTCGTGCGTAAAC
>OY757545.1:26434470-26436970 GCA_963584105.1 Alviniconcha strummeri | reverse complement strand
CAGACTACAGACACTGACTGAACCATTGGAGATCTGCACATTGACTTAACCACGTAGTATCTATTATATGTATGTACTGACTGAACCACTGGAGGACTATGAAAATTATATACATTGACTGAACCACGTAGTATCTATTATATGTATGTACTGACTGAACCACTGAAGGACTATAAAAATTATATACATTGACTGAACCACGTATAGTATCTGTTATATATATGATCTGACTGAAGCACTGGAGGACTATAAAAATTATCTAAATTATATACATTCACTGAACCAGTAGTATCTATTATATGTCTGTACAGACTGAACCATTGGAGGACTATGAAAATTATATACACTGACTGAACCACGTAGTATCTATTATATGTATATACTGACTGAACCACTGGAGAACTATATAACCACTGGATACATCTATACACACATACACTGACTGGACCACTGGAGCCGGGACTGTATAACCACTGGCTACATATATACACATATACACTGACTGAACCACTGGAGAACTATATAACCACTGGATACACATATACACACATACACTGACTGAACCACTGGAGATCTATATAACCACTGGATACACATATACACACATACACTGACTGAACCGCTGGAGGACTATATAACCACTGGACACATATATACACATATACACTGACTGAACCACTGGAGGACTATATAACCACTGGATACATATATACACATATACACTGATTGAACCACTGGAGATCCGCATACTAACTGAACCGCACGCTGCCTATATAATACACACTGACTGAACCGCTGGAGACATTATATTAACCGCTGGAGATGTCTATACACAACTGAACCACACGATACCTATATACACACTGACAGAACCACTGGAGATCTATAGTCACACTGAGTGAACCACTGGAGATCTGTATACACATTGACTGAACCTCACAGTACTTAAATATACACGTTGACTGAACCTCACAATACCTAAATATTACACGCTGACTGAACCTCACAATACCTAAATATACACGATGACTGAACCACTACAGATCTATATATACACTGACTGACACATTGGAGATCTATATACACACTGACTGAACTATATACACACTGACTGAAATATATATGTGTGTGTGTGTGTGTGTGTGTGTGTGTGTGTGTGTGTGTGTGTGTGTGTGTGTGTGTGTGTGTGTGTGTGTGTGTGTGTGTGAGGTTCAGTCAGTGTGCGGGTCTCCTATGGTTCGGTCAATGTTCGTATAATCCTCAAGTGTAGTTCAGTCAGTGTGTATATATATCTAGAGAACCACTGTATATATATATACACTGACTGAACTATTATATCGAGAGAGAGAGAGAGAGAGAGAGAGAGAGAGAGAGAGAGAGAGAGAGAGAGAGAGAGATCCAGTGGTTCAGTCAGTGTGCGGGTCTCATATGGTCCAGTCAGTGTTCGTATAATCCTCAAGTATACACACACACACACACACACACACACACACACACACACACACACACACACACACACACACACACACAATGACTGAACCACCGACTACATAGACACACTGACACTGGAGGACTGTGTACACACTGACTGAACCACTGGATACTTACACACACACACACACACACACACACACACACACACACATACACACACACACACACACACACACACACACACACACACACACGCACGCGCGCACGCACACACACATACACACACACACACGCGCGCGCACACAAACACACACACATACACACACACACAATTGAACCACTAGAGGACTGTGTACACACTGACTGAACCACTGGATACTTATACACACAGACACACACACACACACACACACACACACACACACCACACACACACACACACACACAAACACACACACACACACACACACACACACACACACACACACACACAATGATTGAACCACTGACTATATAGACACGCTGACCGAACCACTGGAGGACAGTGTACACACTGATTGAACCACTGGAGGACAGTGTACACACTGACTGAACCACTGGAGGACTGTGTACACACTGACTGAACCACTGGAGGACTGTGTACACACTGACTGAACCACAGGAGGACTGTGTACACACTGACTGAATCTCTGGAGGACTATATGTACACACTGACTGAACCACTGGAAGACTATGTACACACTGACTGAACCACCGGAGGACTGTATGTACACACTGACTGAACTACTGGAGGACTACGTACACACTGACTGAACTGACTGTGTACACACTGACTGAACCACTGGAGGACTGTGTACACACTGAGAGAACCACTGGAGGACTGTATGTACACACTGACTGAACCACTGGAGGACTGTGTTCGAGTCACTGGGACTGTGTACACACTGACTGAACCACTGGAGGACTGCGTACACACTGACCGAACTGTGTACACACTGACTACTTGAAACCACTGAAGGACTGTATGTACACAGTGACTGAACCACTGGAGGACTAGGACTGACTG
>OY757545.1:26414470-26429470 GCA_963584105.1 Alviniconcha strummeri | reverse complement strand
CTGAGGACAGCGGACAGTAGCCTGGTTATGGACAATAAACAATACCCTGATTGTGCACAGGGAACAATACCCTGATTGCGGACAGGGGACAATACCCTGATTATGGACAGGGGACAATACCTTGGTTATGGACATGGGACAATACCCTGATTATGGACAGGGGACAATACCCTGATTGTGGGCAGGGGACCTGATTATGGACAGGGGACAATACCTTGGTTGTGGACAGGGGACAATACCCTGATTATGGACAGGGGACAATACCCTGATTGTGGGCAGGGGACCTGATTATGGACAGGGGACAATACCTTGGTTGTGGACAGGGGACAATACCCTGATTATGGACAGGGGACAATACCCTGATTGTGGGCAGGGGACCTGATTATGGACAGGGGACAATACCTTGGTTGTGGACAGGGGACAATACCCTGATTATGGACAGGGGACAATACCCTGATTATGGACAGGGGACAATACCCTGATTGTGGGCAGGGGACCTGATTGTGGACAGGGGACAATACCTTGGTTGTGGACAGGGGACAATACCCTGATTGTGGGCAGGGGACCTGATTGTGGACAGGCGACAATACCCTGGTTATGGACCGGTGGCAATACTCTGGTTATGGACAGGGGACAATACCTTGGTTGTGGACAGGGGACAATACCCTGGTTATGGACAGGTGACAATGCTCAGGTTGTGGACAGGGGACAGTGCCCTGGTTATGGACAGGGGACAATACCTTGGTTGTGGACAGAGGACAATATCTTTGTTATGGACCGGTGGCAATACTCTGGTTATGGACAGTGGGCAATACTATGGTTATGGACAGGGGACAATACCTTGGTTATGGACAGGGGACAATACCCTGGTTATGGACAGGAGACAATACCTTGGTTGTGGACAGAGGACAATACCTTGGTTATGGACCGGTGGCAATACTCTGGTTATGGACCGGTGGCAATACTCTGGTTATGGACCGGTGGCAATAATCTGGTTATGGACAGGGGGCAATACCTTGGTTATGGACAGGGAACAATACCCTGATTATGGACAATAGACAATACTCTGATTGTGGGCAGGGGACCTGATTGTGGACAGGGAACAATACCCTGGTTATTGACAGGGGACAATACCCTGGTTATAGACAGGTGGGGCAATGCCCTGGTTATGGACAGGGGACAATACCCTAATTATGGACAATAGAGAATACCCTAATTATGGGCAGGAGACCTAATTATGGACAGGGGACAATACCCTAATTATGGACAATAGACAGTACTCTGATTGTGAGCAGGAGACCTAATTATGGACAGGGGACAATACCCTAATTATGGACAATAGACAGTACGCTGATTGTGGGCAGGGGACCTGATTGTGGACAGGGGGGCAATGCCCTAGTTATGGACAGGGGACAATACCCTGATTATGGACAATAGACAATACTCTGATTGTTGGCATAGGACCTGATTATGGACAGGGGACAATACCCTGATTATGGACCGGTGGTAATAGCCTGGTTATGGACCGGTGGCAATATTCTAGTTATGGACAGAAGACAACACTTTGGTTATGTACAGGGGACAACACTTTGGTTATGTACAGGGGACAATACCTTGGTTATGGACAGGGGACAATACCTTGGTTATGGACCGGTGACAATACTCTGATTATGGACAATAGACAATACTCTGATTGTGGGTAGGGGACCTGATTATGGACAGGGGACAATACCCTGGTTATTTACAGGGGACAATACCCTAGTTGTGGACAGGGGGGCAATGCCTTGGTTATAGACAGGGGACAATACCCTGATTATGGACAATAGACAATACTCTGATTGTGGGCAGGAGACCTGATTATGGACAGGGAACAATACCTTAGTTATGGACAGGGGACAATACCCTGGTTATAGACAGGGGACAATACTCTGATTGTGGTCAGGGGATAATACTGATTACGGACAGGAGACAATACCCTGGTTAAGGACAGGGGGGCAATAGCCTGGATATGGACAGGGGACAATACCCTGGTTAGGGACAGGGGACAATACCCTGGTTATAGACAGGGGACAATACTCTGATTGTGGTCAGGGGATAATACTGATTACGGACAGGAGACAATACCCTGGTTATGGACAGGGGACAATACTGTGATTGTTGATATGGGACAATAGCCTGGTTATGTTCAGGGGACAATAGCTTGGTTATGTTCAGGGGACAATAGCTTGGTTACGGACAATAAACAATACTGTGATTGTGGACAGCAGATGACACAATGACTACGGGCAACAATACCCTGAGTATGGTCACCACTACGCCAAAATACCGCAAAAACAACGCCTAGGTATGGACAGCGATACCCAAATAGTGGATAGACAAAGCCTTTGTGGGCATGTAATGTCATTATAGTCATGGACTGCATACAGTGCACTAAACATGGAGAAACTGTGCCATAGACAGAAACAGTTGTCGTGAAGGATGCACAACACCCTAACCGTGGATAGACATCGTACACAGTTCCCTAGGCATGGACAGACAGGACCCAGGGCATGGACAGACAGGACCCTAGGCATGGACAGACAGGACCCTAGCCTTAAAAAGACAGCATTCTAGCCACGGACAGACAGGACCGTAGGCATGGACAGACAGGACCCGAGGCATGGACAGACAGGACCCTAGCCTTAAAAAGACAGCATTCTAGCCACGGACAGACAGGACCCTAGGCATGGACAGACAGGACCCTAGCCATGGACAGACAGGACCCTAGCCTTAAAAAGACAGCATTCTAGCCACGGACAGACAGTATTCTAGTCTTAGTCAGTGCCCTAGCCTTGGACAGACAGTATCCTAGCCTTGGACAGACGGTATCCTAGCCATGGACAGACAGTATCCTAGCCATGGACAGACAGTATCCTAGCCATGTACAGACGGTATCCTAGCCATGGACAGACGGTATCCTAGCCATGGACAGACAGTGCCCTAGCCACAGACTATAGACAGTATCCTAGCCATGGACTGATAGTGTCCTAGCCACAGACTATAGACAGTATCCTAGCCATGGACAGACAGTATCCTAACCACAGACTATAGACAGTATCCTAGCCATGGACAGACGGTATCCTAACCACAGACTATAGACAGTATCCTAGCCATGGAGAGACAGTGCCCTAGCCACAGACTATAGACAGTATCCTAGCCATGGACTGATAGTGCCCTAGCCACAGACTATAGACAGTATTTTAGCCGTGGACAGACGGTATCCTAGCCATGGACAGACTGTGCCCTAGCCATGGACAGACTGTGCCCTTGCGTAACATGAGACAAAACAGTAACCTCTGGCCATGGCAAAACATTACCCTTGCCTCAGACAGTACCCTAGTCTTAGACAAACAATACCCTGGTCTTAGACACACAGTACCCGATCCGTGGAAAGACAGTACCTTAGCCATAGACAGACAGTACCCACTTGCTCTTCGCTAACTCGTGCCAGTATAATGCGATCAGCACGACTAGAAACAGTACTATTACAGCAACACCCTTCCATCCAGCGTAAATTTCTTCGTCTTCTTCCATTAGAAGTAGCCACAGTCCTTATTTTGATTGGCCTGCCTTTTCGCGCGTTATCTGTTTTCATGCCGCTGTCGCCACAGTCATCATTTTGATTGGCCTGCCCCTGTTGTGCGTTATTTGTGTGTTCCCATACCGCCGGCCGCTAAGCTTTCTCTTGTCGACAGATGTAGACTGGGTCTTTAACCTGCCCAACGATCCTTGTGCATGCTGTACACACGATGACGAGACACGCACTGAGGGGTGTCGACTCGGAAGAACTGGAAAACGGTTCTTCACCCTGTCACGCCCAGGAGTGGAACCTCGGGCACTGGATTTAAAATCCTGCGCGTTAGCTAGCCAGCGACGGCCTGAGTCAGTGTACATTTACGTTGCCAGTCAGGAGTATGGCCTTTATCTGCACTACGAAGCGACATTGCAAAACACGAGGCTTGTCGGCACAGTCTTTATCTGCACTACGAAGCGACATTGCAAAACACGAGGCTTGTCGGCACAGTCTTTATCTGCACTACGAAGCGACATTGCAAAACACGAGGCTTGTCGGCACAATCTTTATCTGCACTGTGAAGCGTCATTGCAAAACACGAGGCTTGTCGGCACAGTCTTTATCTGCACTGTGAAGCGACATTGCAAAACACGAGGCTTGTCGGCACAGTCTTTATTTGCACTAAGAAGCTACATTGTAAGACGCGAGTCTGGTCTGTATTTGCACTAAGAAGCTACATTTAAGCTGGAAAATTCGAGTCTTGTCCATACACACACACACACACACACACACACACACACACACACACACACACACACACACACACACACACACACACACACACACGAGGTTTGTCCATGGGTGTGTGTGTGTGTGTGTGTGTGTGTGTGTGTGTGTGTGTGTGTGTGTGTGTGTGTGTGTGTGTGTGTGTGTGTGTGCACTAAGAAGCTATACTGAGCCAGTTTGTACTTCGAAAAGGACACACACTGGTTTGCATGCTGATGCGCGTAGACACCGGGATCAGCATAGCGAGAGACACAAGGGTCAAAACCAGAAGGTCAGTGCTTGTGGGCGGATTTCTACCTGCGGCCACGTGCAGACCACCGGGCAACAAGAACGCCTCCTCGCAAACGTCATTTTCAACTGTCCCATTCGGGTCCTGCCATTTACGGTTTGTGTGCCGTTTCAACTGTCGTGGAAGTTCAACTGTCGTGGAAGCCGCCAGTTCAGCGAGTGAACATTTCGGAGGTTCTTTTGGGATGAGAAATTAAGACTGCTTTGCGTGCGTTTATTTTCAGTATTTTCAGTAGTCGTCAGGGCGGGCGTGTGACTTGTGTGTCTGTGCCGCTGATGGCAATAACCAGTCAGTAAGAGTGGGAGCAACAGCCGCCAGGTGTGTGTAACAGCCTTACACTTACCCCAAGTCTCACAGTGGGTTCAGTCAGTAAGAGTGGGAGCAACAGCCGCCAGGTGTGTGTAACAACCTTACACTTACCCCAAGTCTCACAGTGGGTTCAGTCAGTAAGAATGGGAGCCACACAGCAGGTGTGTGTCTCCCAGCCTTAAGCCCGTTCTTAATTGGGCGAACATTTTCTTCGCCGAACATAGTTTGGAGTATTCTTCGAACTTTACTGCGTTTCTTAATTGAGCTCATAGTTCGCCGAACATGGTTCAGACAGTTCGACGAACTATACTTCGTTCTTAACTGGCTTATAATGAGATGCAAGCTTCGGCCCGAACTTGCGGCAGGAGCGCAGCAAACAGCGTGATCCAAAATGTAGGCTAAAGACAAGTCGTCAAGTCAATATACTTTAATTATCCCTCACAAGGTAATTCAACTAACTACTATATCATTCTGGGTGCCAGAGACAAGGCTGCGCCTCCCATAAGTCAACAAACAAACAAATTCCCTCCGAAGCGAGTGAAGTGCCTGGCGATACCGTCATCCATTTTTTTCTTTTTCTTTCTTCCTCATCCACAGGAGAGCTCCCCGCTCTCAGCCAATCAGAGGCAAGGTTCGTCGAATAGGGCGAATATTTCCGGAACATGTTGAGCAAAGCTTTTTGGACCCCGAATATAGCTTCGTCGCAGTTCGACGAATACCCTGAACCGTACTCGCGAAGCAAAAGTTCGCCCATTTAAGAACCAACTATATTCGCCGAATACTCCCAACTATGTTCGCCCAGTTAAGAACGGGCTTTACACTTACCCAAGTCTCACAGTGGGTTCAGTCAGTAAGAGTGGGAGCAATACAACGACAGCTGTCTTGAGTTGTTTGAAGAAGATTAATGGGGTAGCTGAGGTCCGAAAAGCACAAGGCAATGAAACAAAGGGATGGGGTATCAACTGAGTAAATACGGCGTCTATAATGGGATTCCCTCTGGTCTTTGTGTTGCTGGTGGCGTCGTCAACTTTGTCGTTGGTTGGTTCCTCGTCTCGGTCCGCATGGCTGGCTTCACCCACCGCCACGCATGGCTGGCTGAACCCGCCGCCACTCATGGCTGGCTTCAGCCGCCGCCACTCATGGCTGGCTCAAACCCACCGCCACTCATGGCTGGCTTCACCCACCGCCACTCATGGCTGGCTTCACCCACCGCCACTCATGGCTGGCTTCACCCACCGCCACGCATGGCTGGCTTCACCCACCGCCACGCATGGCTGGCTTCACCCACCGCCACTTATGGCTGGCTTCACCCACCGCCACGCATGGCTGGCTTCACCCACAGCCACGCATGGCTGGCTTCACCCACCGCCACTCATGGCTGGCTTCACCCACCGCCACTCATGGCTGGCTTCACCCACCGCCACGCATGGCTGGCTTCACCCACCGCCACGCATGGCTGGCTTCACCCACAGCCACGCATGGCTGGCTTCACCCACAGCCACTCCGTCGTTGTGTGGTGTGGAGCTCATAGAAAAGTGTGTTATGGACCTGCATCATGTAACGGACGATTTCTCTCTGCTCCTGTGTGGTGACCCAAATGCTCGGGCAGGCTGGACTCACTGAGAAAAGAACAAATACTCAAAAAACAGCTGAACAGTGACACTATACAAAGAACACCTCGAAGCAGGCAAAGCGAAATTAGATCACGGTGTAGATGGTGCTGTCAGCGATTTTTTTTTTAGTGTTTAATTTCAGCTAGTCAGTGCATGGTTAGGAAATGCCACATGAACAAAAATACCAAAGGTGCTGCATGGTTTGACACTGAATGCAGGGGTGCTAGAAGGAAAAGTAAGGAAAAACGGCGAACATTTCGGAAAACAAGAAAACAAGAACACAGGAAAGATTATGCAAGATTCGAACAAAAGCTACAGACCTGACTAGGATAAAGAAAAAAGAGTTCAAAAGAAATAAAGCAGCACTTCTAGCCACCAACTTGAAAAATGCATCTGTATTTTGGAAAGAACTGAAGAGTCTTCGGGGGAAGAAAAAAAAAGAAATAATGCAAGTGATAAAGTTGATATAAATGTTTGGTATGATCACTTTAAAAGTATACTTGGTCACACAGCTAACGATTCAGTTGATGAGTCGAATGTACGAGAACAGGATGTATCAGAAGAAACAAACCACTTTCTGAACCTAGAGATAAGTTTAGATGAGGTTCAGAAAGCTGTTACAAACCTGAAGTCCGGAAAAGCTTGTGATCTTGATCATATACATGCAGACACTTTGACACTGAATGCAGGGGTGCTAGAAGGAAAAGTAAGGAAAAACGGCGAACATTTCGGAAAACAAGAAAACAAGAACACAGGAAAGATTATGCAAGATTCGAACAAAAGCTACAGACCTGACTAGGATAAAGAAAAAAGAGTTCAAAAGAAATAAAGCAGCACTTCTAGCCACCAACTTGAAAAATGCATCTGTATTTTGGAAAGAACTGAAGAGTCTTCGGGGGAAGAAAAAAAAAGAAATAATGCAAGTGATAAAGTTGATATAAATGTTTGGTATGATCACTTTAAAAGTATACTTGGTCACACAGCTAACGATTCAGTTGATGAGTCGAATGTACGAGAACAGGATGTATCAGAAGAAACAAACCACTTTCTGAACCTAGAGATAAGTTTAGATGAGGTTCAGAAAGCTGTTACAAACCTGAAGTCCGGAAAAGCTTGTGATCTTGATCATATACATGCAGAGATGCTGAAAGCGGGTGGAAAAGATGTAATATTGTTCATGACCAAACTGTTAGTACAATTTTTGACAAAGGCATTTATCCAAGTGACTGGGCCAAAGCTATCATCGTTCCTATACACAAAAAGGGAGACTTACACTTAGTAGACAATTATATAGGAGTTTCACTCCATAGCATCGTTACTAAGTGTTATACATCAATTTTGAATACTAGACTGTGTAATAGGTTAGAAAAAATTACAAAATTGTAGAAATGCAAGCTGGGTTCCGCAGGAAATATTCGACCACAGATCGGATTTTTAATTTATATGCAATTGCTCAAAAGTGTTTGAACAAGAAAGGTCAGAAGTTATATGTTGCATTTTGTGGACTTCAAAAAGGCTTTCGACTCCATGCACCACGATAAACTGTTACAAGCTATGCAAAAAGAGGGAGTCCAAGGGAAATTCTTTGCCTCTATAAAATCTATGTATGATTCTTTGTTGTCTTGTGTCAGGCCAAACAGTGTTTACTTTTTTTTTTTTTTTTTTTAGATTATTGTTTTATTTTATTGTCCCGTTGGTTTCCGCCAGGGGTATGTACTAAGTCCTAACATTTTCTCCCTGTTCATTGATCAGCTTGCCAATTATATTACTGAGACAGGTAGACATGGTATACAACTCTTGTTGGGACTCGTTGAATTGTTCATACTCCTTTTTGCAGATGACGTAGCTCTGTTACCAACCACTCCTTACGGTTTACACAACTTCTCTGAAAGCATGCTGTGACAGACTGCACATGGAAGTAAACAGAGATAAAACAAAGGTTATGGTGTTCCCAAAAGGCGGCTACCTGTCAAAGCATGAACAATGGTATTACGATGTCGTTGAAATGGAAGTCGTAAACAAATACCATTATCTCGTTTCGTATTCACGACAACTTTAAGTGTAAAACAAGGTACAGATCATTCGGTTGCAAAAGGTAAAAAAAGCCGTCTTCAATCTATGTACGCCTTTTCAAAAATGCAGTGAGATGACCAAGGAGACTTTCTTTAAAATATTTGATTCAAAGATCCAGTCAGTTTTGTAGTATTCGTCAGAAATATGGGGGCTACACACACTAGACAGCATTGAAAGAGTACATCTCATGGCATGTAAAAGATATCTGGGTGTACCAAGCCGTACCCCAAACAAAATGGTATATGGGGAGTTAGGTAGATATCCTCTTTTTGTTGCCTCATATGTTCGTTGTATTAAGTACTGGTTTCGCTTACTGTATATGGAACAGAGCAGATTACCTAATCAGGCCTACAGGATGCTTGTTAATCTCGATGAAAACGGGAAACAGTGCTGGGCAACGGAGGTACGAGAACTCCTGTGTAAAACTGGCTTTTACTTTGTATGGTTACAACAAGGCATTGGAGACGTCAAATCATTTTTGTATGTCTTCAAGCAAAGATTGTTAGACATGTTCACCCAGGAGTGGACCGCTGACCTCAGAAACAAAGAAAGATATGAAACGTGTTGATCTTTCAATGGGCATGAGTTATTTTTGAAGCAGAAAAATATTTATCAGTTGTTGATATTATATATATTATTTCAGAGTAGCACTGATGCAACTCCGACTTGGTGTACTTCCAATAAGAGGGTTGTTTGTCCTTCCGTTGATGAGCGCATGATAAATGTACATTATTATTAAAGTTCATCTTCCATGCTATTAAAGGAAGAAAACTATTTATAGATGTGTAAGCAGCTGGGTTGATGCTGACTTGAAATTACTCTACTTTATTGGCCAACACATATTACTTTGACGTCATCTACCACTATAAATTCTAATTATCTCGGTGTGACTGTTTTGTCTGCTTCCCTTTTTTGTTTTTCTTGTTTTTTGTTTTGTTTGTTTGTTTGTTTGTTGTTATTTTGTCTGTTTTGTTGTTTGTATGTCTTATTTGTCTGTCTGTGTGCATAATTTAGTTTATGTGTCTTGGGGCCTGTATATGGGCCTATGGCCAAAATACAATAAACCATCTGAAGTGTGAAGTCTCTCTCTGCACTGCATCTTGAAAACATGTACATTTAAAGACTGTGTAACGCTTATGGCCTGTGCGGGTTGGGTGCTCTAAGTACCCATTGTTATTATTATTTAGAGATGAACAGATAATGATAATGAACACATGTCGACCACCGCAACTCTGG
The DNA here is from genome assembly GCA_963584105.1 of Alviniconcha strummeri. Taxonomy (NCBI): domain Eukaryota; kingdom Metazoa; phylum Mollusca; class Gastropoda; family Provannidae; genus Alviniconcha; species Alviniconcha strummeri. The sequence continues at coordinate 26,419,611 of OY757545.1, read as the reverse complement.
ATGAGCCCTGAGCGCCGTACAATGCCACTTAACAGACAACAGTAGACAACGACTACCAGTAATGCCACCTAACAGACAACAGTAGACAACGACTACCAGTAATGCCACCTAACAGACAAGAGCAGACAACGACTACCAGTAATGCCACCTAACAGATAAGAGCAGACAACGACTACTAATAATGTACAATTTCAGGGTTCGTGTTAACCGATAATTTCCTGTATTTTACCGGCTAAGGTTAGCATATACCCCCCCCCCCCCCCCATCCCCCCATCCCCCCTCCCCCCCACCCCCACTCCCAACCAAGAAAAAAAAAATCGGCAATCGGTCAGAATGTTATTTAGTTTGAACGGTTCACAAAACGAAAAACAAAATCAACCAAACACACACACACACACACACACACACACACACACACACACACACACACACACACACACACACACACACACACACACACTCACACACACTAAAATGCAGCACACAGAGAGAGAGCGGGGGGAGAGCGTGTTTTGTGTGTGTGTGTGTGTGTGTGTGTGTGTGTGTGTGTGTGTGTGTGTGTGTGTGTGTGTGTGTGTGTGTGTGTGTGTGTGTGTGTGAGAGAGAGAGAGAGAGAGAGTTTCTGTGTGTGTGTGTGTGTGTGTGTGTGTGTGTGTGTGTGTGTGTGTGTGTGTGTGTGTGTGTGTGTGTGAGTATGTGTGCGTGTGTGTATATGAGTGAGTGTGTGTTTGTGTGTGTGTGGGTGGGGGGGTGGGGGGGGAGGTGGGTGTGTGTGAGTGTGTGTGTGTGTGTGTGTGTGTGTGTGTGTGTGTATGTGTGTGTGTGTGTGTGTGTGAGTGTGTGTGTGTGTGTGAGTGTGTGTGTGTGTGTGTGTGTGTGTGTGTGTGTGTGTGTGTGTGTGTGTGTGTGTGTGTGTGTGTGTGTGTGTGTGTGTGTGTGTTCTAGAAGGGAAGGGAGTAGGGTGTTAGCTGGATCTGCTCTAATTGTAGCACGGACGGCCGTGTGTCTGCCGGTTTAAAAAATACTCGTGCGATCATTGAATTTTCAGTCATATCGGGTAACTGTGCATTACTGCATGAGCACAGGCATTTTTACTAACCCCCATCCCTCCTCTCTCCACACGCGCGCACGCACGCACGCACACACACACACACACACACACACACACACACACACACACACACACACACACACACACACACACACACACACACACACACAAACCACAGTGAAAGCGTCGCTATCCTCACTACCTGAATAAATAAAATGAATATTTGTTTTGATGGAAACGTTCAGTTTTAAGAGCAGCGTTGAAGCAGTTGATGGAATGGACGAAGCATGCCTGATGTTGTGCTGGAGCGTGTCCAGTCTGTAGGACCGTCATGTGCAAAACAGCGTTGGCTCGTAGACTTTGTTTCGACAGAAGGGATTTGAAAGAGAGAGTATCAGAGGAGGAACGAAGCTGTCGCGAAGAAACATAAATCTTAATGATGTCAGCACGCTTTTGAGGACCCAACCCAGTAAGAGAAGAGAAATAGATGGGGGAATGGTTGTAGTAGATTCGGTGACAGATTGGAAGCCAGTGGAATCTATGCAGAGGCGGGGAAACATGGTCATATTTTGATGACCGGAAGATTACTCGGGCTTTTTTTTTTTTTTTTTTCTCCCCTTGCTTTCGTTTTTCTGATGATGATGATGAGTTGATGCTTAATGTCCTCAGATGTCATTAGACATATTAGGGACAAGTTGTGACCAATGCCCAAGCACGGTTCAATAAAAGCCACATACGTAAGGTGTATGCGTGTTTAGCTGTAACCTGCCACCTGCACTTTCGGCAGAATGACCGGGATTTTTTACGTGCTACTGTGGTAACACGGGGGTGGAACGGATACCGAAATAAGAGTCAGCACAGAAAGTCGACCCTGGAGAAGAAAATTCTCCCGCCGTTCCAGCAGGGATTCGAACCCACGACCTTTCAATCACGAGTCCGGCGCTCTAACCACTGAGCTATCCCCGCCCCCAAATTCGTTTTTCTCTGGAGTTTCCTGAGTAGATACTTAGACAAATCAGCCAGAAGACAGGTGCAGTAATCAAACCGTGACGGAACAAAAGAACACACAAGCGGTTTTGTCGCATCAGCACCGAGATGATGGCGGGTTGAACTGATTCTTCTGTGTTAGAGATAGGCTGATTTGCGGATGTTTCAAATCTGCCGTTTGAGGTGAGCGTTTGAAACAAAGTCAGATAACAATTTCAAAAAGTAGATAATGATTTGTCAAATCACTGACAGTGAGGACGATCACTTTTGCGAATATCTTAACAGTTTCCATCTGCCTGTCTGAGTACTTGACCTAATGGCAAAGAGCAAACTCCAAGCACTGGTTTACGACATCCTTCCTTCAACCACTGCTGTATTTAGTTATGTCAGCTAACGAGCAGTTTTTTGTTGGTGCTCAAACAGTAGTAAGTGTGTTACAAACAACTCAGATAAAACAAGGCGTGTCATTTATAGCCGCCAACAAAGTTTACACCAGCACAAATAAAACCGCAATCGTTTGAATCAAGACGGAACTTTTTTTTTTCTTTTTTTTCTTTTTACCTGGGGTGGATGCGACTCATGTTTACGTGCGTGCTTTGGCGCTAGGTTGCTTCTGCAGTCATATTAGTACCCGAACCTTTCGGAGGGCGCTGACCGCGTCGGTGGACAGCTGCGCGGAGATAAAGAGTGCCCCACCAAATCTGGCAGAGTTTGGAGGAAGGTGCCGGAAAGCGATGCTCGGAGTGTGGGCAAAGAGCTGACGGCAGGCTGATACTGTCCAGCAGTTGCATGCTGGACTAAGCCACCGCTTTGGCATCGGGTCTCGTCAGTTTAATGGCACTTGAAACTAAACTGTTTTATTCATGCATAATAAACATTTTTACACCCATCGGACACGTTTCTTACGTGGTTTAGAGTACGCATGAAACTGGTTGCATGCTGAATGGAGGTAGAAGTGAATAAACATGCATCTACTGAGGTTTTGTGGAAGTGAATAAACCTGCATCTGCTGAGGTTTTGTCGAAGTCATTTGCTGAGGTATGGACATGCGTGTACATTGTTGTAAAAAGTTGCTTAACTTTTGGACTTGATTATTTTCTATTCCGTGGCGTCATCCATCAATGCAGGTTTAATTACGCCTTCTCTGTCACTCTCTTAGTCACCATGCTATATTTCGGTGGTAATTGAAGCACTTTTATTGTAAAACGCAACGTAGATTTTGTTGTTGTTGTTGTTGTTTGTTTTTGTTTGTTTATTTGTTTGTTCTTGTTTTTTCATTAATACCTCGCGCGAAATTCAGGCCGCCTTACCTGGGTAAGACAACAGCAGCCGCAGGAGCAGCGCTACACATTCACACCAGAGTGTGCAATATTTTCGTGCGTTGAAACAATGGCATGGCTGGAGGATTTCCATAGATGGCCCACAGGCTATAGGGCTTATGTGCTGGAGTGGTCACTACACCGGAATGGTCACTACACTGGAATGGTCAGTACACCGGAGTGGTCAGTATACTGGAGTGGTCAGTACACCGGAATGGTCAGTACACTGCAATGGTCAGTACGCTGGAGTGGTCAGTATACTGGACTCAGGACCGAGAGGTTTTGGATTCCAGTCCTGGATCAAGAGGCAAACTTTAGCTCCATGCCGGTTCAGGAGGTAGTTTTTTTTTACCTCAACCCCGTTCGGGAGACAACCTTTCTATCCCCATTTCGATTCAGGAAAACTTTCTACCCCATTCCGGTTCGGGAAACAACCGTTCTACCCCCATCCGGATTTCGGTGGAAGTTTACAGGCAACCTCCACCCGGGTTCTCGTCGTAATTTTCAGGCAACTTCCACCCGGGTTCTCGTGGTAATTTTCAGACAACCTCCACCCGGGTTCTCGTGGTAATTTTCAGACAACCTCCACCCGGGTTCTCGTCGTAATTTTCAGACAACCTCCACCCGGCTTCTGCAGATAGTTTTGAGTCCGAGGGGAGTGTAGCGCTCTTGATGGAGTGTACACATGAAGAAGATCAGACTGCAGCGGACTTAGGGTTGTCAGACTGCAGCGGACTTAAGGTTGTCAGACTGCCGTGGACTTAGGGTTGTCAGACTGCAGCTGACTTAAGGTTGTCAGACTGCAGCGGACTTAAGGTTGTCAGACTGCAGTGGACTTAGGGTTGTCAGACTGCAGCTGACTTAAGGTTGTCAGACTGCAGCGGACTTAAGGTTGTCAGACTGCAGCACCTTCAGATTGTCAGACTGCAGTGGACTTCAGGTTGTCAGACTGCAGCGGACTTAAGATAGACTGCAGCGGACTTAAGATAGTCAGACTGCAGCCGGCTTAAGATTGTCAGACTGCAGCCGACTTAAGATAGTCAGACTGCAGCCGGCTTAAGATTGTCAGACCGCAGCCGACTTAAGATTGTCAGACTGCAGCTGACTTAAGCCCGTGTCAGCCCCCTCCCCTCCCCCAGCCCTCGCCCCCTCCCCTTCATTTCATACCACATGCACAGAACGGTCCCACGATCGTCTGCTGACCTTCTTATTACCCCCCCCCCCCCCATGTCCTCTGTTGACCTTATTATCTCCCCCCCCCATGTCCTCTGTTGTCCTTCTTATTATCCCCCCCCATGTCCTCTGTTGACCTTCTTATTATCCCCCCCCCCCCTGTCCTCTGTTGACCTTATTATCCCCCCCCCCCATGTCCTCTGTTGACCTTCCCATACTGCATTTATACCAGCTACCCCCATCCTCTGTTGACTTTCCCATACTGTATTATACCAGCTACCTCCCCCCCCCACCCCTTGCTCCCCCCCACCCCCACTCCCCGCCGCCTTTGTCCTCTGTTGCCCTTTGTATACAGCATTAATACCAGCTACTGCTTGTATATCGATCTCTGTACCCACCTCCCCTCCGTCCCCCTCACGCCGCCTGTGTATCGATCTATTGACCCCTCCCCCTCACGCTCGGCTTTGGCTGATGGCAACTAGGCTAGAGCTGCGTGTCGCTCTTCCACATTCCCCCCGCCCTCCCCGCGGAAAGTGGGGCAGTGCCCGACGCTGCTGGATGAATGAACGGTGGGAACCCCGTGGCCCGGCCGTGGTCCGTGTGGCCGCCAC
>OY757545.1:26367770-26414270 GCA_963584105.1 Alviniconcha strummeri | reverse complement strand
ATCGAATTTCGGCAGTAAACGCCAAACATTTTATAAAATTCACCTCCCACGGTAGAATACGCATGCAGAGCAAATGAATTGCAGACCATTTCTCAAATCGAGTTGTCCAACCAAAGCTGAGAGCTGTGACTGGAGCAATAACCGGTCCGACCGAAGAATGATTAGCTACCAGTGTTTTGCACATGACGGTGGCGTGTTCGTTAACGTGTTTGAAAGTATGCGTAAGGTAGGAGTCAAGATCTCTCAAAACGAAACGGAATTGTTTCCGCCTTAGCCGAGACTCTCAAAAATTACAGAACCCGGACCATCCGTCCCGTAGACTCAAGGATATACATGTCCTATGAGCTACCGGGAACCAGACTGGGCATAGTCTTTGCAGGATCCAAACACAAAAAGGTTCAAAAGAACGTTTATTTATTATGACACGGACGCACAATATGCAGATTTTTTAGAAATCCCTTCGTCAAGCCACAAAACGGCACTTATACAACAGTTAAAGGGTTAAAAATGAAAAATGAGAAAGAAACTTATCTTTTTGGGGGGTTGATCTGTTGTCGCTTATTCAGTGCTTGGAAGATTTTGCTACCTGTTTGCTGGCGTGCCACCGGCCTGTAGATTTCTCCTTTATTTAATTATTATTAGAAAATGGTGTGTGAAATAGTTATTTCCTGTATTAGTTATTTCCTGTAATAATTATTTCCTGTATTTGCTCAGTATGGGAGCAGTACGCTGAGAGCAGTTCGTCACCCAACACCTAGCACCTCGGTCCATTGCTGAGCATGATTAGTAAACGGCAGCTACCGATCTCATCCACTATAGTGACGTACACATTGCATGATTAGGAGATGAGATTTATTCAAAGAAATATATAAAATTGTTCACACAACCATCAGTTAAGTCGCCTGACAAATTATTAGGCCTGAGCAGATTACGTGCCTGAGACATCGCCATTGTCAATTGTGTATGCAGGCCGAGTCTACAAAAAACGTGTGTAAAACAACAAAATGTAATGACGTAATACACATTCTGTAAATAGCTGCACCCGGTTGGGTAATCCCTAATCTATTTTTAGACCAACACAGTTAGTCTTAAATTGGCGCATTTCAAAAGGGCCAAAGCAGAAATTAATGAAAATCGTACATAAAACTACAAATTCAATTTTTGTTTCCGTTTTTTAAAGCCAAACCTGCGTGGGATATTTCCTTTAACGACTGCACCTTGGTGCTCTAAGGCTGTTTGGTCAGTAATAACATCATGTACAAATTTTCATTGATTATTATTATTATCAGGCCCTATATTTATCGTCCAAAGAAAACCCAACCTCTTTTATATATATATAATACAGACAGACAGACAGACAGACAGACAGGTAGACAGACAGATAAACAGACAGAGACAGAGAGAGACAGTATAACAAAGTCCAAGCATGTCTTAGTTTGGAAAACTTTTACTCCAAATGTTCGTCCATCTTGGGGATTTTCAAGGCCTGCCCGGTCGGCTTGACTGATTCCCGCGGACACTTTTTATTTTTTATAATTATATATATATATATATAGAGAGAGAGAGGGAAGGTATGACAAAGTCAAAGCATGTTATACTTTCTCTACATGACACCATGCTAAGTCCTTCCTGCACGGTGCGGTGCCCAGGAATCACAGAGAGCCTTGTTTTTCTCTCTATATATAAAGAAATATCTGTGTGGATTACGTTGGCCATTCAGTTTGTTCAAGAGGTATCTAGTCTTCTACTTTAGCAGCAGCAGAAATGACAGCTACCCTGGGTTTGTGCGTTGATGATGAGTTGATGCTTAATGTCCTCAGATGTCATTTGACATATTAGGGACAAGTTGTGACCAATGCCGAAGCACGGTTCAATAAAAGCCACATACGTAAGGTGTATGCGTGTTTAGCTGTAACCTGCCACCTGCACTTTTGGCTGAATGACCGGGATTTTTTACGTGCTACTGTGGTAACACGGGGGTGGAACGGATACCGAAATAAGAGTCAGCACAGAAAGTCGACCCTGGAGAAGAAAATTCTCCCGCCGTTCCAGCAGGGATTCGAACCCGCGACCTTTCAATCACGAGTCCGGCGCTCTAACCACTGAGCTATCCCCGCCCCCGGAAGGGTTTGTGCGTAATACAAAACGTCATTCTAAAGCACTAATGATTAATTACGTCATCAGTTTTAATTTTATTTCGGGAAGTCACATTTCTGGATACATGTAGCCCGTGGACAAAAGAAGGAGAAAGAAATGAAGAAAAGTACTAAAGTCTGCCCTTCCAAAGAGGAGGCGAGCCAGGCGGACGTCTGTTCAGAGGAGAAGAACCAGGACGACGTGAGTTTAAATGTCCTTTCCTTTCCTTGACAAGATGGATTCCCTTCGAGAAATTCTGCACCCTCTTCCATTGTACTCACAGCTCTCCGCTCGCAATGTCTTTATCCTCGAACGGTCAGATTCTGAAACAGTCTACAAATTATTATGCCACAATATAATTATGTGACTTACATCCGGTTCTGTTGTTTTGACTCTGTGTTATGTGTTCAATCTGTCCTTGGTGTTTGAAGTTTTTGGCATAGTTTGTGATGACATTACGTGAAGACGAGTTGGACATATTAAGCGGTATTCTCGTTTGGCGATTTAAAAAAATAAATAAAAAATCTTCTTCTTCTTCCTTGTATCATATCATATCAATTTACGGCTTGTCGGTTTCTTAGCCTTTTGCCTGGTGTACATTATGCTCAACATTACTCTTTTTAAGAGTGCTGCATTATGCTCAACATTACTCCTCGCCTCTTTTTAAGAGTGCTACGTGTATTGACCGGGCTTGTTTTCGTCAGTTACCTTGTGCTATATATTTTCTGTTCCCAATGTTTATCTAGAAGGTTTTTAAAGGAATTTAGTGTTCCAGCTAATACAATGCTAGGTGGCAAATTGTTCTAACTGTTTATAACTCTAAACACAACAGAATAGAACGGATCTGGGGAAATGTACTCACCTATACGACGAAATACAAGGAACAATTAAACACAAGGGGACTAAACACAACAACAAAGACCTGAGTCGCCTACGGTAACTCTCACCTGTCATGCGTGATCTCAAGGTACATAAACTCCACCAGAGGAATACCTCAAAAAAAGGAAAGTAAGTAAACATGGTGCTTAACATTTACAGAAACCATAAGGCTTATTAGGGACGGGGAGAAAGGGGGGTATAGAGATGGGGGGAGAGAGAGATTATATACCTATCACTGCACTGTCACCACCAGAATGACTTCTGCATTAAGGTGGGCAGCGATGAGAGCGCGCATGCGCGCGCGCATGCGAACAGACACGCGTGCAGCACGCACCCATCGATACAGGCAGGTCAACAGAAAAGAACTGGCCGGGGGGCGAGGGGGGTGGGGGGGGGAGGATTCGGCAACGAAAACAATTCTTTAGGAGTTTGGTCCATGGGCTGTGGTTTTGAGTTGAGTTTTAAACTGGGATTTTGTTGCAGCACAGCGTACAGAGTATGGAAGCTTATTCCATGTGACAGGGCCCAGATGGGAAAAGTGCGTTGACCTTGGAACTTTTTCTTTTGTTTTGGAATCCCAAAAGTGCGGGTGTCAGCAGAGGAACGCAATGAACGGGATGGGATGTACAGGTAAAGCAGGTCAGACAAGTAAGCCGGGGCAGCTACTTGTGTTTATGTTGCTAGGAATGTTGTGAAGACAAGTAAGCCGGGGCAGCTACTTGTGTTTATGGTACTAGGAATGTTGTGAATACTCAAACTCACTTCTACAGGTAGACCATGATCTAGTGTTTAGGTTACTAGGAATGTTGTGAATACTTAAACTCACTTCTACATGTAGACCATGACCAGCGTTTAGGTTACTAGGAATGCGGTGAATACTCAAACTCACTTCTACAGGTAGACCATGACTAGTGTTTAGGTTACTAGGAAAGTTGGGAATACTAAAATTCAATTCTAAGATTAAAGATTGTTATGTCATCAGATAATCAGATAAATTAAAACAGGCAGACCATCACTAGTGTTTATGTTGCTAGGAAAGTTTTTGAATACTCACACTCATTTCTACTGGTTGGCTATTGCTGGTGTTTATTGCGTGTGCTTGAAGGAGAGAGAGAAAGAAAATACAGAAAATGTGAATTAAAAAATCAAATCAGAATTTTTATTTGTGTCTCGGCCATTGTCCCGTTACAAAATAGTACAAACAAGTATTTACTCAGAACCGCACACGCATCCTCTCCATTCTAGCAGAGAACGAGAACACAACGGGGGACTGGGGATAGCTCGGTGGTTAGAACGCCGCACTCGTTATCGAAGCCTTCCGGGTTAAATAATAATAATAATTTGCTACAGCGCTATTTCCCGCTCGTTCACCTACATGTACATTTACATTAAATGCACATTAAATTTACTAACATTTTATATACACAGACATGTACATTTACATTTACTAACATTTTATATACACACATATGTACACTGACAATTACTAACATTTTATATACACGCAATCACATAATGGACATTAGATATTTAATAAACTGAACTAATATAAAACAAGTACTTGTAGAACAGCCAACAGAATAACTATTATAATACATAAACACATTCCAATAATTTAAAACAAGTATATAATTATGTACAAACAATGTACAAAATTACTACAATAAAACACACACACACACACGCACGCACGCACGCACGCACGCACGCACGCACGCGTATCACCCTCTCTCTCTCTCTACCCCCTCTCTCTCTCCTACACACACACACACACACACACACACACACACACACACACACACACACACACACACACACACACACACACACACACACATTCTCCCCCTTTCCTCGTCCCCATCTCTCCCGCTCCTCTCTCTCTCTCTCTCTCTCTATCTCTCTCTCTCTCTCTCTCTCTCTCTCTCTCTCTCTCTCTCTCTCTCTCTCTCTCTCTCCCCCCCCTCCTCGTCCCCATCTCTCCCGCTCCTCTCTCTCTCTCTCTCTCTCTCTCTCTCTCTCTCTCTCTCTCTCTCTCTCTCTCTCTCTCTCTCTCTCTCTCTCTCTCTCTCTCTCTCTCCAAGTGATCGTGAAACAACTAAAGAAGTCCTACTGGCAGAAAGCTATCGTGAACAAGTGTAGAATTTCTGAGATCGAGTGGCAGAGTTCCAAACAGAAGGCGCAAGAAAGCTGAAGGAAGGCTCCCCGAACGTTTTGGTGTTACGCTGTGGCACTTTGAGGAGCTTCTCACACGATGAACGAAGGTTTCATGTTGGTTCATATGCAATAGGGTCTGAGAAAGATTACCTGGTAGAGGGCCGTCGAAAAAGCGGTAGACAAAAGTGACTATCTTGTACTGTGGTCGGAAATGAATCGGAAGCCAATGCAATTCTTGCAGGAGTGGTGTCACATGATCGTATTTGGACTTTCTAAGATTCGAGTCCCTGCAGAGAACTTTCTTCTCCATGGTCAATTGTCTGTGCTAACTCTTATTATCCGTTCTACCCCCGTGTTACCGTAGTAGCACGTAAAGGATCCCGGTCATTCTGCCGAAAGTACAGTGGCAGGTTACAGCTTAACGCACATGCACCCTACGTCTGTGGCTTTGAATGAAGTAACACCATAAACTAGTGCGTGGCGGTGTGGTGTACACAGAATTTGCTTTCGCCGAGACGGCAGCAGTTTCACGTGGCACCAGCCCTGTAACGACTAAACAGCGCTGGCAGTAACACCACTTCGGTGGATATTACAACTACAACTACAACAACAACAACAACAAAACGCTATTAAAAAAGAAGGAAACAGTCACTCATTGAGAACCACACGCGACATGTGCGCAGTGAGTCTGCTGGAGAGCAGAGAACAGCGCTATATAACAGCGATGACTGACAATAATAACTATGTACAACAATAGTCACTGTAACAGTAGCACACACTGCACACTTGCCTTAAGTGGCATGCGCTGCGAACGTCACAACTGACGCGTTCAGATGAATCTCCGTACTTATGAACAACTACTGTTAGAATCTGGTGGGTTTGGAGAGGTCAGTGTCTTTTTTGGTTTGTTTGTTTGTTTTCTCATAAAAGAGAGATTGTCAGACAAGGACTCTGAAGGAGGTAGGCTAGGAACTGGGTGCAGGTTGGGTTTGAAACTGGGTAAGAAGGGGTATAGATTTAGGAACTGGATAGCAAAGCAGGTAGGTTTGAAAACTCGAGGGGGGGAAAGGGGGGGGGGAGTAGGTTTGAGAATAGGTACAAAAAGAAGTAGGTTGTGAACTACGGAGAGAGAGAGAGAGAGAGAGAGAGAGGGAGAGAGAGAGAGAGAGAGAGAGAGAGAGAGAGAGAGAGAGAGAGAGAGAGAGAGAGAGAGAGAGAGAGAAGACATAGGTTTGAGAACCGGGTAGTAAAGGAGGTAGTTGGGAAACATAGCTGAAAAGGCTACAGGTTTTGGAACTAGGGGAAGGGGCGTGGCTTTGGGGTCAGATTCAGAGTCTACAAGGAAATAGCTCTGGGAACCGGGTAGTAAAGGATGTAGCTCTGGGAACAGGGTAGTAAAGGAAGTAGCTCTGGGAACCGGGTAGTAAAGGAAGTAGCTCTGGGAATAGGGTAGTAAAGGAAGTAGCTCTGGGAACCGGGTAGAAAAGGAAGTAGCTCAGGGAACAGGTAGAAAAGGAAGTAGCTCTGGAAAAAGGGGGAACATTTTTGATTTATTTTTTAAAATTAAAAATGGAAGTAGCTCTGGGTACAGGGTAGCAATGGAAGTAGCTTTGAGAACAGGGTAAAATAAATAATAAAAAAGGGAAGTAGCTCTGCGCACAGGGTGCAGTTGGCAGTAGGTCTAGGAACAGGGTACAAAAGAAAGTAGCTCTGGGACTAGGGTAGAAAAGGACGTAGCTGTGGGGAACAGGGTAGAAAATGAGGTAGGTTTTGGAACTGTTTGGAACAACAGACACTTCTGGAAATTAGGTAGGTGGGTTCGGAAACTCGGTAGGTAGGTATGGGAACTGGATGGGTAGGTTTTGGAAGGGTTTGACCAGGAGATATTTTAGGGAAGTGGGTAAGAAGGGGGGAAGGCTTGGGGGACGTGCTGAGAAGTGTGCCGTGCACTGCTATCCGTTACCCTGGTGATTGGCTTCCCGCCTGTCCTCCTTGTCAGTTGATGGTGTGGGAGGCGATGGATCGATACAGACGTCGGCCGTCTTCATTGGAATTGAAGAGAGAAAGGAAGGAACGGGGGCAGGAGGGGGAGGGAGAAATTTAACTCGGATGTTAGAAAATGCCTCACAACCGTTGAGGCACGTTTGAGAGGGGGGGGGGGGGTGGAGGGAGGGGTACAATTTTAAGTTGTAACTGGTTTGGAAGCCTCCAGTCATCGAATGAAAATCAGAGCACACAAAACGACAAAGCCTTTCTTCTCTGTCTCTGTCTCTCTCTGTCTCTCTCTCTGTCTCTCTGTCTCTGTCTCTGTCTGTCTGTCTGTCTGTCTGTCTGTCTGTCTGTCTGTCTGTCTGTCTGTCTGTCTGTCTGTCTGTCTGTCTCTCTCTCTCTCTCTCTCTCTCTCTCTCTCTGTCTCTCTCTGTCTCTCTCTGTCTCTGTCTCTGTCTCTCTGTCTCTGTCTCTGTCTCTGTCTCTGTCTCTCTCTCTCTCTCTCTCTCTCTCTCTCTCTCTCTCTCTCTCTCTCTCTCTCTCTCTCTCTCTCTCTCTCTCTCCTCCGCACGCGTGCGTGCGTGCGTATGTGTGTGTGTGTGTTTGTGTGTGTGTGTGTGTGTGTGTGTGTGTGTGTGTGTGTTGTGTGTGTGTGTGTGTGTGTGTGTGTGTGTGTGTGTGTGTTCACGATTCGTTTTAGTGGGTGTGGGGTGTGCTGGTTATGGGAGGCGGTGTGCTGGTGCTGATGTATATGTTTGTCGGACTTTACTTTTATCATTATCACTTGGGGGTGGGGTGTGAGGGGCGTTGGTCATGAATTGTTTGTACAGCACAGTGAGTTTAATCTGGATTAGAGAATGACGCTTTTTACCTATTATTGTTGTTGTTTTTGTTGTTGTTGTTGTTGTTAAATTCCCACCAAGAACACGGCTTTCCCTTTGGCAACGTTGCCGTGGCGACCTCATGGCCTGTGACCAGGTAAACCCAGTTTCATTTGAACTTACTGAGGCACTGTCTGGGGAGTAATCTGATGTGTTTCGGGTGAAAATGGTCAAGGTCACGAGTGAGGAACTTGCGCTACACATTAGATGTTCTAACTAAGACCTTCCTTCGTCGCCTAATTGCGTTTTGTCATTTCTTTCTCCCCCTTGACTTTTTCTGTCTTCTGTCTTCTGCCTTCTAATCCTGCCTTCACTTTCTGTCTTCTACCTTCTAATCCTCCCTTCTTTTTCTGCCTTCTGCCTTCTAATCCTCCCTTCACTTTAACTTTTCTTCCCATTGCTTCCCCTCTTCCTCTTCACTTCCCTTCCCACTACCCCTCTGCCGTTTTACTTCCCTTTACCCCCCCCCCCCCAATCCCTCCCATCTCTTCACCTTTCACTTTTCCCCCTACTCATTACTTCCCTTTTTCTCCCCTTACTTCTCCCTCCCCTTTTCACTTTCCCTCTACCTCATTACTTCCCTTTTTCTCCCCTTACTTCTCCCTCCCCTTTTCACTTTCCCTCTACCTCATTACTTCCCTTTTTCTCCCCTTACTTCTCCCTCCCCTTTTCACTTTCCCTCTACCTCATTACTTCCCTTTTTCTCCCCTTACTTCTCCCTCCCCTTTTCACTTTCCCTCTACCTCATTACTTCCCTTTTTCTCCCCTTACTTCTCCCTCCCCTTTTCACTTTCCCTCTACCTCATTACTTCCCTTTTTCTCCCCTTACCTCTCCCTCCCCTTTTCACTTTCCCTCTACCTCATTACTTCCCTTTTTCTCCCCTTACTTCTCCCTCCCCTTTTCACTTTCCCTCTACCTCATTACTTCCCTTTTTCTCCCCTTACCTCTCCCTCCCCTTTTCACTTTCCCTCTACCTCATTACTTCCCTTTTTCTCCCCTTACTTCTCCCTCCCCTTTTCACTTTCCCTCTACCTCATTACTTCCCTTTTTCTCCCCTTACTTCCCCCTTCACTTTCCCTCTGTCTGTGTTCTTCCCATTTTCTCCCCTTACTCCCCCCCCCCCCACCCCCAAATTTTCCCTCTATCTCTTTACTTCCCTTTTTCTACCTTTATTCCCCCCCCCTCCCTCCCCCCTTTCCATCATTACTTTACTCTTCCTCCACCACTTCCCCTCCGCCCCCGCACTTACCGTTCTTACTTCCGGTCTTTGGTTGCCTCCTATCAAAGCTAGTTTACGTTGGCCCACTTCTTACCTCCCTTCGGCTTGGGACGTGGACAATCTTCTCTTGCTCAGGGAGACAGACAGGGAGACAGACAGAGACAGAAGGACACAGAGAGCAAAGGAATGGCTACGTACATGTACTCTGTTTGTATGAATGTAGGAGGGCTGGGGTGGGAGAGATAGTGTGTGTGTGTGTGTGTGTGTGTGTGTGTGTGTGTGTGTGTGTGTGTGTGTGTGTGTGTGTGTGAGTGTGTGTGTGTGTGTGTGTGTGTGTGTGTGTGTGTGTGTGTGTGTGTGTGTGTGTGTGTGTGTGTGTGTGTGTGTGTGTGTGTGTGTGTGTGTGTGTGCGAGAGAGAGGGGGGGGGCGGGAGGGAGAGTGTGTGTCTGACATTGCAGACCCGATCTGGCCAAGCTGTTAACAGGTGGGGTAATCATTATAGTGGAGAGGCCGCCTTGACACCAAATACCACTGCCATGTTCCGGGGGCAAAAGTCGGGATTGGCGGATTGGGCGTATGAACGTCTTCCGGCTGTTTGCTGTAGGCACCACGGGTACGTGCTGCTGGTGTCCAGGCCCGCCTTGTGCGGTAACCAGTACAGCTGCTGGTGTCCAGCCCCGCCTTGCGCGGTAACCAGTAGTGCTGCTGGTGTCCAGGCCCGCCTTGTGCGGTAACCAGTAGTGCTGCTGGTGTCCAGGCCCGCCTTGTGCGGTAACCAGTAGTGCTGCTGGTGTCCAGCCCCGCCTTGCGCGGTAACCAGTAATGCTGCTGGTGTCCAGGCCCGCCTTGCGCGGTAACCAGGAGAGCTGCTGGTGTCCAGGCCCGCCTTGCGCGGTAACCAGTAGTGCTGCTGGTGTCCAGGCCCGCCTTGCGCGGTAACCAGGAGAGCTTCTGGTGTCCAGGCCCGCCTTGCGCGGTAACCAGTATAGCTGCCGGTGTCCAGGCCCGCCTTGCGCGGTAACCAGTAGTACTGCTAGTGTCCAGGCCCGCCTTGCGCGGTAACCAGTAGTACTGCTAGTGTCCAGGCCCGCCTTGCGCGGTAACCAGTAGTACTGCTAGTGTCCAGGCCCGCCTTGCGCGGTAACCAGTAGTACTGCTAGTGTCCAGGCCCGCTGTTGCGCGTTGACCAGCAGTGCTTGCTGCCTGGCCACGTAAAAGCACAGCCCGGAGAGTCCGCCAGGTGAGACAACACTGACACCGGTCTGGATGACGAGTGCCGGACCGGCGGGGCGCGGTAAAGGAGACAACACTGACTCCGGTCTGGATGACGAGAGCCGGACCGGCGGGGCGCGGTAAAGGAGACAACACTGACACCGGTCTGGATGACGAGGGCAGGACCGGCGGGGCGCGGTAAAGGAGACAACACAGGAACAGTCGTGCCTTCGTCGCAGTCAGCTTGTCACCTTTTCGCGTGTAATATTCAAATTGATGCCAGCCACTTTTAAAACGTCTACCGTCTGTAGCTATCTAGACAGGGTTTCCACAAGCGTGTCAGTGGGCTATTGGATTATGGTAAGCAGTCAGTAATCAGAGTTATGGGTGGCTGTTAGCCTCCTATCAACTGCCAAGGTCCACAATTAACGTAGGTTTCGAACGTTTCTCATGTCTGACAGTAGTCTCAAATGAGAACTGCACAAAAGGCAAAATAGTAATTAGTAAATATACAGCGTATGTGTGCGTTTCACTCATTTACAACAGATCATGAAGGACTGAGAGCTTTGTCAGAACATCGTAAGGGTGTCTGTGCTTAAACAGTACATGTTCAAAAGCTATTTCGGAAACCACAAAACAAAGTCTTACGATACACGGAAAAGCCACGTGGAGCCCGTTTATAGTCCGCAAGTGTCAACACGGGAGTGTGCAGCAGTGGAGAGGCTTTTACTGAGCCACTGAGTCAGCAGGTGAAAGGTTCTTGGTGCACGCTTCATTTGGTCTCTCAACAGCAAGTGCCTCATGCTACGTTAAAGCGCATCATTTCATCCGCTGTTTAACTCAGGAAAGGAATTTTCTCAAGGGAACAGATAGGATTTTTATTCCACACTTTGCAGCCTTGAAGCTGCAGTTTTGTATTCAAGGGAGATAACCGTGTCTTGGTTTCTGCTTCTGAGGAACGCTGTGTTGTCGCCCTTCGTTCACTCTGCTTCCACAACTTCAGAAATATCTGCGTGGGCTGTCCGTTTCTTTGGCTCGTCTGTCTGCCCGTCTGTCTGCCCGTCTGTCTGTCTGTCTGCCTGCCGGTCGGCATGTGTTTTTGCTTTGCCTCCCAGTATCTCTTTTTATGTCCCTTCTTCATTTCGACAAAACCAAATTTGTCGTGTGACGCTGTTTACCTGTATTTTTGTTGATATCTTCATTGATATCTTTTTAAAAGTTTAATGAATTAAGTGGTGTATCGGCTGATGTGTGTATAGATGTTAAGGTTGAAAATGACGTGAACAGGAGTGGAGGTGTATCATGTGATGTGTGTAGTGATGTTAACGTTGAAAATGAATTAGAAGTGCATGTTCTTATTCCAGTGTGGACTATGACGGATATACGTAGTAGTGATTTAAAAATGGAAGATAAAGTGAGCACATACGTTTATACTGAGAATGACGGGAACAGGGATGTTCCAAACAATGCAAAGTGCCTGCTGCTGTTTTGAAATGTGTCACTGATGTTTGCGGATTGATGTCAAAAATGAAATATCCGGAATTTCGCGAATTGTTGGTGTCAAATGATATCATTTGCTTAATTAAACCAAAACTGGACGATCTAGACAGTTGCAATATTGATGAGTTTACCTGCTTTATAAAAAACAGAAGCACTTATGAAAGGAAATCGGGTGGAATAGCAATGCTAGTGAGAAATGGGATCTTAAATAAATAAGGTTAAGAGTGGAGCGTGTACGTTTTCAAAGGCGAATTGAGAAATGTTTACACAAGTTTGATCGTTTTGTACTTTTGTCTTCAACGATAGGCGTTTTGTTGTTGTTGTTTTGAAGTACCGTGTGTGATGAAAAACGACATTAATTTAAGAAATAATTTGTTTTGTGTTCTGTACAAAGTCCTACCTCCAGAGCTAATAAAAGCTCTTTTGCTGAGTTGGCAGAAACACTTGTGTACATAAACCTGGAAAATATTATTATTGGTGATGCGAGAACCGACGATTTAACCGATTATATCTGGGATATTACAGCTTTAGATAATTTATCGAATGATACTGGTATAACTGAACCCATGAAAATGTACAGCAGCCAACAAGACGGAAGCTGGCAGGACGCAGGCCAGAATAACTTTGACCAAACGCTCATTGATTTCAGCGTCAGCGTCTTTGGATTGTAAATGGCAGAGTTGGTGAAGACGCTGACTTAGGAAAACTAACGTATAAAAGTGCTACTGCTAGCCTTGGTCACTACGTTGTTGCGTGGCCGTGGGTCTCGCCGTGCATTTGTAAACTTTATGCCGGTGGTCAGGCTGAGTAGCAAAAAGCTCAGTCTACACAAATGTCATGCTGAGAGTATTGCAGTAAAGGTGAGAGAGCACGTGCGCATAAAGAGTATTGAACAAGTCCTTAACAGAAGACATCGAATGCACAGGAAAGAGTTTCACCAAAGGGTAAGATCACTGCGTTCTTCAGACCCACGTGCAGACTGGAAAATCCTAAAGCGCGATAACCAGCAAAACAAGCGTGTTTTAGATGTCAGGAACTTTGGTCTTTTTCTTTAGTAAGCATAATGAGAAGCTTGGGAACATTGCTGGGGAAGAACGTTTCACACTTTTAAAAATGAAACTGATACCCTTTTGCACGATGATATGGAAAATTATATTTCAGCAGAGAAAGTTTTGAAATGCTTAAAGATAATCAATCCCGCCGATATGATGGAATAATGAATGACTTCCTAAAGACTTCTTCTCCTAAGCTGCAAGTTTCAGTTACTATCTTACTGTCTTCATTTTCTGTCTTTGACTTATTCTATCTGGTGTGAGAGCAGACTGATTTTGAAGTCCAAGCCCACGACCTGCGCGTTGATCCCATTCTTACATCACTGCTTCTTGACTGCCGAGACAACCTTCTACCGACTCTGTCTCAGATTGTTAACGACAGTCTGCTGTCTGGTTCCTTCACGACAGTATCCAAACATGCTGTCGTTAAGCCTCTTCTCAGAAAGTCTCCTCTTGACCACAGCAACTTTAAGAACTACCGTCCAGTCTCAAACCTTTCATTCCTGTCCAAAGTCACTGACTGATTGAGAAGCTAGTACTGCGGCAGCTTATCGCCTACTTGAACTCTCGTGATCTCTTCTGTTCTTCCCATTCTGCTTACCGTCCACGTCACAGCACTGAGAAAGCACTGCTCAAAATGACTAAGGATTGTCTGCTTGCTCTGGTTAGTGGTGAGGTGTCTGTCTGGGTCTGTTTTCTGCTTCTGATACTATCGACTACAATATTCACTTCTACAGGCTTCAATCTTTCTATGGCATTTGTGGCACCGTTCTTTGGTGGTTTGAGTCTTAGCTCACTGGTAAGACTCGTACTGTGACTGTCAGTGGCCAGATTTCAAGACCTGCGGACGTTTTATTTGGTGTCCCACAGGGCTCAGTTCTTGGTCCTACCCTCTTCGTTCTCTACTCTCCACCTCTCTACTCTTTGACTGAACTCAGTCTGTCTCCAACCAGTCTTTTTCTCATGACACACAGCCACATCAGTTCTGCCCTCTTGATCAGATACATGTCACTGTCTTCACCACGCAGACATGCATCTCTGACGTGAAGACCTGGACGACACAAAACAAACTGAAACGTAATGACGACAAGACAGAGGTTCTCCTCATGAAGTCAAATAGAACCAATTTTCCTGACGCTCAGCCCACTCCTGTTCGTGTTTGTACTACCGACATTCCGTTCACGGACGGACCTGTGCTCGCAACCTTAGTTTTATGATCTCAGATAACATGACTCTTGACAAGCACATTTCAACTGTCTGTCGTTCTGCTTACATGAAAATCAGACGCATCAGCTCTATCCGCCAGTACCTGACTGTTGAAGCAACCAAAACTCTCGTCTGTGCCTTTGTTCTCTCCAAGTTGGGCTATTGTAACTCTCTTCTATCTGGCTACCCACTTTACCTTCTCTGTAGACTACCAAAAGTTCAGAACTCTGCAGCGAAACTGGTTTTCAAAGCACGCAAACGTGATCATGTGCAACCTCTTCTGCAAGCTCTTCGTTGGTTACCGGTCCAAGCCAGAATAGAATACAAACTGTCATCTATCTGTCACTACTTCCTCTCTGACTCATCTCCTGTCTATTTTTCTGACCTTTTTACTGTGTACACTCCTTCCTATCCGCTCCTACCCGCTCTTTCTCGACGTCTCTGAACTGATAATAATCTTTTTGTGACATCTCTTAACTAATATTCATCCTTTCTTGACGCATGTAAGCTGATGTCCATTTTTTCCTGCAGTCTCTGACCTGATAGGCCATCCTTTTTGGCATCTCTGACCTGATGTCTGTCTGTCAGTCCCAGTCGCGTCGTTTGCGGTCGTCGTGGTGGAGATTGTGTGAGTAATTAGGCCATGTGTCAGTGCTATCACTGTCACTGGAATGTATGGATTTGGTTAGCGCCAGTTTAAGTTGATGAGTATTTGAGGGTGGTAACTGTGTCGCTTTTTCTTCCTGCAAGGCAGACAACATTATGTCTTTGTCAGATGGTAGCCGCCATTGAACTGTATACTTTACAGTGCTTTTGACACCATGAGCACAGTCGCAGCAGAAATATGAAACTGGAAGTTTGTTTTCTTCTTTGAAAACAAATCTAGTTGATTCAAAACGTGTAAAAATGTAATATAACTTATTATGGACATAATGATGAACATATACTTTGTTTTCCTCCTTCGCTTCTCTGTTCCCATGATCACAAAGCTGTCCAAGTGTCTCTTTTCTATCTTTTGACTGCGACCAACTCTGACCATGAAGGAGAAACAGGTGGAATAGTGACAGGATAGCTGTACATGTAAGATATGTGGAAGTGAGTGATGAAGGCCCAGTGTCATGTCGTGGCCTCACACTGTCCTGTAGTGAGAGTGACCGTGATGTGGTGTGGTGTGGATGGCCATAGTGTGGTGTGGCTGGCCGTGGTGTGGGTGGCCGTAGTGTGGATGGCCGTGGTGTGGGTGACCGTGGTGTGGGTGACCGTGGTGTGGTGTGGGTGGTCATGGTGTGGATGGCCGTAGTGTGGGTGGCCATGGTGTGGGTGACCGTCGAGTGGGTGGCCGTGGTGTGGGGGGCCGTGGTGTGGGTGACCGTGGTGTGGAGGGCCGTGGTGTAGGTGCCGTCGAGTGGGTGGCCGGAGTGTGGGTGGCCATTGTGTGGGTGAGCGTCGAGTGGGTGGCCGTAGTGTGGGTGGCCATTGTGTGGGTGGCCATAGTGTGGGTGGCCGTGGTGTGGGTGACCGTCGAGTGGGTGGCCGTGGTGTGGATGGCCGTGGTGTGGGTGGCCGTAGTGTGGGTGGCCGTAATATTTCTGATGAGATAGTATTAGTAATAATAATGGAAATTTGTAAAGCGCCTACCCTGCGGTTCAAAGCGCTGAACAAACATACACACATAATGTACATCGAGATGGAAAATGTTATCCAAAAAGTAAATATGTATATATCGATAAGTGTTCAAGCATAATTATGCAAAAGATGCACACACACACACACACACACACACACACACACACACACACACACACACACACACACACACACACTGTACAGAGTGATGGGAGTGCAGAGTGCCTGATGTCTTGGGGGAGATTGTTCTAGATTTGGGGGCCAAAGTGTGAGAAAGTGCGAAAGCCATGGGTTTTGCGTTTGAAGCGTTGGATTTTGAGCATGCTTGTGTCTGACGAAGAGCGGAGAGAGCGGGAAGGACTGTAAAGGTGTAGCAGCTCAGAAAGATAAGAGGGAACGGAACCTGTGATTGCGTTGTAACACATGCAAGCAGTTTTGTATTTTATCCGTTCAGAAATTGGGAGCCAGTGGAGTTGCTGTAGGAGAGGTGTGCAGTTTCGATGGCGTGGAGCTCTGAGAATGAGGCGTGCAGCAGTATTTTGGACTTTCTGCATTGGTTGAAGTAATCTTGAATCTTGAACTCCAACCATTAAATTGAAGTTTAATGTTGTTGTTGTTTTCGTGTTTGTTGTTGCGCTCTACAATTACAATAAATGCGACCCTGTCCTTTAAGCCGTACATAGTAGGAATCAGTTTAAAAAGAATATCAGCGTTTAGGTATCGACGTTTGGTTTCTGGATTCATAAAATAAAAACAGCTGCGGTTATTGATTGAAACTGTCAATGAATAGAACAGCATGAGCAAACGCTCTCGTAAAATCGTGTCAGTGTTGTGCTAGGATGATGGATCATGGAAATAATAAAGCATTGTTAGAACAGAGCATGCAAGATCTCGCTTGTTTGATAGCTCTTTTGTCTGTGTGATTGGGAATTAAACCACTGGTGCTGGCTGTGGGTGTGATTGGGAATTAAACCACTGGTGCTGGCTGTGGGTGTGACTGGGAATTAAGCCACTGGTGCTGGCTGTGGGTGTGACTGGGAATTAAGCCACTGGTGCTGGCTGTGGGTGTGATTGGGAATTAAGCCACTGGTGCTGGCTGTGGGTGTGATTGGGAATTAAGCCACTGGTGGTGGCTGTGGGAGTGACTGGGAATTAAGCCACTGGTGCTGGCTGTGGGTGTGACTGGGAATTAAGCCACTGGTGCTGGCTGTGGGAGTGACTGGGAATTAAGCCACTGGTGCTGGCTGTGGGTTGACTGGGAAATCACTGATGCTGGCTGTGGGTGTGACTGGGAAACCACTGGTGCTGGCTGTGGGTGTGACTGGGAATTAAGCCACTGGTGCTGGCTGTGGGTGTGACTGGGAACTAAGCCACTGATGCTGGCTGTGGTGCTGGCTGTGGGTGTGACTGGGAAACCACTGGGGCTGGCTGTGGGTGTGACTGGGAAACCATTGGTGCTGGCGTGGGTGTGACTGGGAAACCACCGGTGCTGACTGTGGGTGTGACTGGGAATTAAGCCGCTGGTGCTGGCTGTGGGATTGACTGGGAATTAAGCCACTGGTGCTGGCTGTGGGTGTGACTGGGAAACCATTGGTGCTGGCGTGGGTGTGACTGGGAAACCACTGGTGCTGGCTGTGGGTGTGACTGGGAAACCGCTGGTGATGGCTGTGGGTGTGACTGGGAAACTCTGGTGTTGGAGAGATGTCTTCTTCACTGAGGGTGATGGCTGTATTTTCACCGTCATAGTCTGCAAGGGAATCAGATCTTCTCCATGCTTATGTGTAGCGGAGTGGGGTGGGGAGGATTACGGGAAGCAGGTTGGAAGCATGAATGAAGAGCCACAAGTCAGAGGTTGCTATAACATAACTTTTATCTGTACACCAACCAACCAGGAAACAGTGTAGGCGCTCCCCTGAGATGAACACATGAACACCGGCCGCAACAGTAAACAAGCAGCCTGCCTCTGCAGGGACACTGGGGGAAAAGGGACGCTGCCGGCCCAGCACACAACTTTTAACACCTTAGATAATTGGAGCCATAAAACCCCCACCCAATCAAAAAGGAAAAGGACCGGAAAGAAAAGGTTATAGGGTCATGGCCCGGAACATGTATACAATACACTCGGTTACATATGAAAATGTTCTTTCTGCTTCTTTTGGTTCAGGCTCTACTTTTCTTTCTCCAGTTCAAACTGACTTTGGGTGTCAGGAGCTTTTCATTGGTAGGGAGAAGTGCTAGCGGCCTCCCGTTGAGGAAACGTTGTGTTACGTTTGTTCCCCTGGCCTCGCCTAGAGTGGTCCCGTGATCCAGCAGTGCCAGGAAATTATCTCCGTCTTTCTTCTCCCTCAGCAGTGCTTTCGCTGTCTTGACAGGTGATTCAGCCTTGCCGTTGCTCTGCTTCCTGTACGGGCTCCACATCCGGGGCTCCATGTCGAAACTGCATGAGGAATTCTGAATTTGTCAAAGTGAACTGGGGTCGCTGAGGACAACAATGTAATCTTCGACAGCTTCTTTTATTCTTCTGATCCTTGCCGTTGCACACCTATCTCTCATACGTTTCGCTGGTTTGGGCTGTGAAGTGATTACCAACGGACTTGATGATGTGAGCCGCGGTGTGGTTCTCTTCTAGCTGCCTGCCATTATACAACGTCAGTCTCTTGGATGGTCCACTTCTTCAGCAGGAAGCGTAGCAACACTGCAGTAGTTGGTCCACATTTGCTTGCACGGTTTCCACTCGTCACACTTTCTCAGCGTCTGAAGGATGAACCCGTGCACTGTAGCCACTTTACCCTCTTACTGCCTTGAAGCGTTCACCGCCAGATGTGGTGACAGTTCACAACAGCAGCTGTTGTGGTAAAGACGGAACTGCTGTTTGCAGCGTCGCGGAGAGGTATCAACACAAGGTCGTTGTAGAGTAAGCAAAAACTAATTCACAGTCTTTGCAGAACTACAACAATCAATGATATCTGCAGCATCCCACTGCTGCCACGATGTTGGGTTTTTCACACGAATTAGAAAAGGAAACTACTCGAGAAGACTGTGGAAAGCAGTCACAACGTTTTTGTCGATGGTCGGGAAGAAAAAGGTAGTGAGTACCCTCCCTTCACAACAGTACTAAGGCAAGAGTGGTGCACTGGCTGCTGCGCAGTAGTAGCACCAAGTAAATAACAGCAGTTTTTACAACAGCTTTGTTAGGTTGCTTGGCAAAAAGCTTGAAACCCCTTTGGCAAACAGTATTGTTGCTTTGTTTTCGTGTTTCTGTAACACTAGCCTGGGCGGTGTGTAACAGCCGACTGCTTGCACGAACAAAAAACAACAACTGAATTCCCATTGTTCTTCTTCACGTGTCATTCAACACACCTTACGGCAAAGTTCCACACTGTCTAAACGTGTCAGCGGGGAACAAGACATGTAATGTAGTTGTAGAGTGTCCAACGTCGTGTGAGTCTGAGCTGTCACGTACAGAATGGTTTTCGTGAGTTTTTTACGCCCAACAATGTGAATCTGAATTTTCCTACATCGCGTGAGTCTGATCGATCCCCTCTGGTTAGAACGCAGAACTCTCTCTCTCTCTCTCTCTCTCTCTCTCTCTCTCTCTCTCTCTCTCTCTCTCTCTCTCTCTCTCTCTCTCTCTCTCTCTCTCTCTCTCTCTCTCTCTCTTACTTTCGTGTCACACCAAGGAAACAGTGTGATTGATTACGTTCTTGTTTCTATCGACTTTATTTATAAAACTTGGATGCGTTTTGAAATTGGTAGCCGCGTGGAATCAAGTGATGTGCCGTTAAACCTCAGTATTGCTAAGAAACAAACCGAAGAACAAAAACAGAAACTGAACTCAACGAGAGAAAATACAACAAGAATTAAATGGAACAGCGAAAAACCTGAGGAATATAAAGAAAATTTTAATTCAGAAGAATCTAAAACAAGGTTACAGGAAGCGTTTGAACTTCTGGCTGTTAATACAGAAAGCGCTCTGAAGAAATTTTCTGACACATTATTATGGGCGGCTGAGTGCATGAGGCGAACGGTTTGGTCCGACACGGGCACTAGACGTGACACGAACAGGTGGTTCGACCGTGAATGCCTTGCAAAAAAGCGTGCAGCCCGGCGCGCTTTCAATCATTTTCATAGAACAGGCTTAAAAGCAGATAAAGTAGCCTACAATTTGAAGAGAACTGAGTACAAATCAAACGTATTTGAAAAGAAAAAGAATATAGAACTACAGTTCACCAGCAACTTTTTGATAACAAACGAAATAGCAATAAATTTTGGGACATGATCAAAAAAGCAAGACAAAGAAAACGAAATCAGCCAGAAAATGACATTTCTGATTGGGAAAGCCATTTTAAAAATGTTTTAGGCCATGCAAGCCCAGACAAGGAACAGACCCAAACCCACTCCAACACAGAAAATGACACAAACGAAACATTATTTTGTTCCCGAACCGGATAATCCCATTACGGAACACAAAGTCAGGCAAGCAATCAAACATTTTAAAACGGGCTGGGCCCGTGGACTAGATGATATCTGTGGCGAGTTCTTAAAACATGCTGACAGTTTAGTAGTACCTTTTTTGACAAACTTATTTAACAGACTATATGATGCTAGCCATTTCCCGTTGGACTGCTTCAAATCAGTTATTATTCCACTGTTAAAAGAAAAGGCGACGATAAAACCCCAGAAAACTACAGGGGAATTTCTCTGCAGAGTGTCGTTAGCAAAGTTTTTACAGCAATTTTGAACAGGCGATTATATACATGGGCAGAGCACGAGCAAAAACTCAGTAAAGAACAAGCGGGCTTTCGCAAAGGATACTCCACAGTTGATCATATATATGCTTTAACCTCAATGATTACAAAGAAGTTAAACAGCAAGAGAGGAGGAAAAGTATACGTAGCATTTGTGGTCTACAAGAAAGCATTCAATGCAGTAAACCGTGAGGCGTTGTGGGAGGCGTTGTGGGATGTCCAAAAATTACAAACATCTTCCAAAATGATCATGATTCTGAAAGCTATGTACAACTCTGTCAAGTCGTGTGTCAGGTGGGGCGCAAACCTATCACAGTTTTTTTAATGCCCACAAGGAGTGAAACAAGGGTGTCTGTTAAGTCCACTTATTTTCTCTCTCCTGATATCGGAAGTAGCTGAGTATGTTCCAAAATATGGAAAGCATGGAATTCAATTATTACTAAATCTCGAAGAGATATTCCTTTTATTATTCGCAGGCGATACTGTCCTAGTATCCTCCACGCCATCAGGTCTGCAAAACCAGATAAACAATCTAGAAAAAGCTTCCAACCCTTTAGGGCTGCCTGTGAATCTAGACAAAACGAATGTGATGATCTTTAGAAAAGGAGGACATATTAGTGCAGGGGAAAAGTAGTTTTTTAATGAGAATGAAATTGAGATAGTTATAGTCATAAGTACCTTGGATACACTTTAACGACAAAGTTGTCTTCAAATTCCACTTGCGAGGAATATGCTAGTAAAACAAAGGGTAAAAGTTTGGACCTAATGAAAACAACGTGGTCTCTTGGCAGTCTAAACACAACTGTCTTTTTCCAACTTTTTGATGCTCAAATTAAACCTATGCTTCTGTATGCTTCAGAAATTTGGGGCACATCGAAACTCCGTATTATTGTGTCAGCTCATCTGTTTGCATGCAAACAAACTGCTAAGTCTGAGCAATAAATCGCCAAACTGTATGGTATATGGCGAAACAGGAAAATACCCATTGTACATCGACAGCAAAATCGCCTCCCTCAGATATTGGTTGAAACTTGATTCTCTCTCTCTCTCTCTCTCTCTCTCTCTCTCTCTCTCTCTCTCTCTCTCTCTCTCTCTCTCTCTCTCTCTCTCTCTCTCTCTCTCTCTCTCTCTCTCTCTCTCAATCTTGCAGTAGGTCAGAATACAACTATGTCTACCTTCTCGGTTGTGATGGGTTTGTCTGTCGTTTGTGTCTTTCTCGATCATTCGTTTCCCCCCTCCAAGCCGCTACAGTTTGTCATTAAATCTTTATCCCTATGTGATAATGTATCGTCATCACCAAGCAATGTGCCATGAACAGTAAACCAGAGTCTGATTTTCATTTCATGTACTGTTTCGCCATAGTTCAAAAAAAAAAAAAAAAACTTGTGGAGCGCCTCATCTGGAGATGAGAACTAACCGCTCCACAGTGGCAACTGTGTAGCGTTATTCTCTGCTGCTAACTACACCCACTGCGTTCTAGTCGTATGCAACTCTGAATGAATGACTCAGTGTAGCTTTACACAACTCGTTTCGAATATCCACCGAGGTGGTTACAAAGCTGTTTAGCTGTCTGCCGCAGTGTCGGCACATGTTCTACGTACATCATACAACTATGCACCAGTTTACAGTGTCATTTTATTGAAAGCGACATATGTAGGGCGCATGCGTGTCTAGCTGTAACCTGCCACCTGCACTTTTGGCAAAATGACCGGGATCTTTTACTGCGGTAACACAGGGGTGGAACGGATACCAAAATAAGAATCATAACAGAAAGTTGACCCTGGAGAAGAAAATTCTCCCGCCGCTCCTGCCGGGACTCGAACCCGAGACCTTTCGATCACGAACCCGGCGCTGTACCGCTGAGTGATCGCAGCTCTCCGGAGATGACGTTCTTGTTTGATTGAACGTTTGACTGAATGTGAAGTATCAACTATCTTCCTATCCCCTTTAATGCTTGCGGCTTGGATTGGTTTCCATCTCGTGTGAGCGAAATGCTCTCGAATAATGACGGTTGGTGCTACACATCTGTTGACATTTTCACGCTTTACTGCCTAGGAATTGGACATCTGGGATACAATAAAGAGTATTATCCTGGATTCTCAATGTTCCGTAGTCGAGTGCCTGTTGTTTCGACTGTTACGCAGCCAGCTGCCTGATGTGACATATTTTCATGGCCAGTTCACAGAAGACTTGTGGGAGGGGACGGGGCCAGACGGGCAGACGGAGGAGTTGCTGGAGGTAGTTTGAGGTAGAAGCTTAGCGGCAAGCCGACAGCGGGTCATGGAGGCAGGCTAATCCACTTTGGTCACCGCTTCTCGCGCACGCAAATCTCATCATGGCTCTAGGAAGAGACGGCGAGTGACGGAGAGTGCGCAAGGCACGACGGAAACTTGTCCTTGTCTCCATTTTCTTTCATTCTCTTGTCCCCGCCACAGAAGCCGGGCAGGGGACTGGCTCACTGGTTTACACAGCAAGATCACTGACCGAGTCAGCTGCTACGGGACTGGCTCACTGGTTTACACAGCAAGATCACTGACCGAGTCAGCTGCTACGGGACTGGCTCACTGGTTTACACAGCAAGATCACTGACCGAGTCAGCTGCTACGGGACTGGCTCACTGGTTTACACAGCAAGATCACTGACCGAGTCAGCTGCTACGGGACTGGCTCACTGGTTTACACAGCAAGATCACTGACCGAGTCAGCTGCTACGGGACTGGCTCACTGGTTTACACAGCAAGATCACTGACCGAGTCAGCTGCTACGGGACTGGCTCACTGGTTTACACAGCAAGATCACTGACCGAGTCAGGGATTGGTCTTACACCGAGCTCTACCCCTCAGGAGAAGTATGTAAGGACTGGGGAAGTATGTACCGGGTATGTAAGGACTGGGGAAGTATGTACCGGGTATGTAAGGACTGGGGAAGTATGTACCGGGTATGTAAGGACTGGGGAAGTATGTACCGGGTATGTAAGGACTGGGAAAGTATGTACCGGGTATGTAAGGACTGAGGAAGTACGTACCGGGTATGTAAGGACTTGGGAAGTATGTACCGGGTATGTAAGTACTGGGGAAGTATGTACCGGGTATGTAAGGACTGAGGAAGTATGTACCGGGTATGTAAGGACTTGGGAAGTATGTACCGGGTATGTAAGTACTGGGGAAGTATGTACCGGGTATGTAAGGACTGAGGAAGTATGTACCGGGTATGTAAGGACTGGGAAAGTATGTACCGGGTATGTAAGGACTGAGGAAGTATGTACCGGGCATATAAGGACTGGGGAAGTTTGTACCGGGTATATAAGGACTGGGGAAGTATTACCGGTTATGTAAGGACTGGGGAAGTATGTACCGGGTATGTAAGGACTGGGGAAGTATGTGCAGCGGATGTAAGGACTGGGGAAATAAGGACCTGAGAAGTAAGGACTTGAGAAGTAAGGACTGGGAAAGTATTTACGGGGGATGTAAGGACTGTGGAAGTAAGGACTGGGGATGCAAGGACTGAAGAAGGAAGTACTAAGGACTGGGAAAGTAAGGACTCCGGAAGTAAGGACTGAATAAGAAAGGAATGGCGGAAGAGCATGTAATCGTGGACGCAAGGTTTAAGCCACATATTACTTGTGTACACGATTGTATGTGTTACAATAAGCCGACAGTAGGCGTGTTTGGGAAGTAAGGTGTCTGTGAAGCAAGCCTTGTTGTCGACCGTTATGAAGCAGTATCTTCGCTTTACCTTACAATACTTTCCCTCAGTTCATCCGCCACCCAGATCATCTATCCATCTTCTATTCAGTCTAGCCACACACACATCCCTCACTTCACCCTCATCTATCCATCTTCTATTCAGTCTAGCCACACACACATCCCTCACTTCACCATTGAAGCTCTCTTATGTAAGCCTTTTTGTACCTAGTTCTATCATCCGATTTCTGCCAGTCCATGTTTGTACCTAGTGCTATCATCCGATTTCTGCCAGTCCATGTTTGTACCTAGTGCTATCATCCGATTTCTGCCAGTCCATGTTTGTACCTAGTGCTATCATCCGATTTCTGCCAGTCCATGTTTGTACCTAGTGCTATCATCCGATTTCTGCCAGTCCATGTTTGTACCTAGTTCTATCATCCGATTTCTGCCAGTCCATGTTTGTACCTAGTTCTATCATCCGATTTCTGCCAGTCCATGTTTGTACCTAGTTCTATCATCCGATTTCTGCCAGTCCATGTTTGTACCTAGTGCTATCATCCGATTTCTGCCAGTCCATGTTTGTACCTAGTGCTATCATCCGATTTCTGCCAGTCCATGTTTGTACCTAGTGCTATCATCCGATTTCTGCCAGTCCATGTTTGTACCTAGTGCTATCATCCGATTTCTGCCAGTCCATGTTTGTACCTAGTTCTATCATCCGATTTCTGCCAGTCCATGTTTGTACCTAGTGCTACCATCTGCATTTGCGGCAGTCCATGTTTGTACCTAGTGCTATCATCTGCATTTGCGGCAGTCCTTTTTTTTTTCTTTTTCTTTTTCTTTTCTTTTTTCTTTTTTCTTTTCTTCTTCTTCTTTTGTTTCTTTTTCTTTTTCTTCTCCTTTTTCTTCTCCCAGTCCTTACTTCCAGAACCTTTACTTTTCCAGTCCCTAGTGTTTCCTTCTCCAGTCCTTGTTTACTTAGTCTTTACTTTCCAAGTCCTAAATCTGGAAATAATAATAAAGAGAGATAATGAAAGCGCGCCTACGAAAGGGAAAGAACTAGATCTAGCTGCACCGGAGAGTAACGTACTGTTTTTGATGAACTACTCAACTAGATCTAGTACGTTGTGTGCTTTTGCAGACAGCGGGTAAAACGATATCCTTTAAAGCTGTTTGCACACTAAAGAAGAAGAAGGTGTGGGGGTGGGGGGGGGGGGGGATGCCTTTCAGAGAGAATCTACGTGGGAGCATAAGGTCCTTTCCGCGTCCGATACATTTCTTTAGGCTAAGTGCAATCAGTCCTATAACAAGTGTGTGAAAGCAGGGGCATGCCACCATAGGAGTGACTGGAACCGAACCGAACCTAGAAAGGTCCGATTTTGTTTTACGATCACCAGACAGACCGGTTTCGCTCTACGGAAAGCTCATCAGTGGCCCAGCGGCCATCATGACCTAAGAGAATTTATCAGTCCATAACCATAAAAGCCTTCTCAGGCATGGGAGAAAACATCCCCAAAACAAACTCCGCCCCAACACACACACACACACACACACACACACGCACGCGCACGCACGCACGCACGCACGCACACACACACACACACACACACACACATATATATATACATACACCACACCACACACACATTCACACGCGCATACACACACACACACACACACACACACACACACACACACACACACACACACACACATACTCACTCACTCACTCATTCCCTCAGTCACCTTTTCTCAAAAACACATACATTCAAACTAAAAGGCACCTAAACTCAGTTTATATCCACACTCGTGCCTCGCACATATCATCACATAAATTATGCGTAAAAGTGAGAAGTAAAAGGATTTCAATACATATTGCGCTAGCAAAACATAAAATACGTCCCCAGATCAAGCCGTAAATATCAATATCACAAAAATAACATACTCTAGACTCCCCCCGCACACCCCACTCAGGTAAACGTGCAAAGCACGTGCATACTGTCAACAGATCGGATGGGAGAGTGAGAGTCTGCTCGTGGTTACAGACAGTGTCATGTACCCGGTTCAATGTCTGTATGGCTTTTGGAATGAATGAATGCTTCTGGCATATGTGTGTTTTTGTTTGTTTGTTTGTTTTTGTGAAGGGTACTAAGTATATGATGTCTGAAGTCAGTGAACTTTCGAATTTTGTGATGCCGTAACATTTTACACATAATTGTTAAGCATGAGTAAAGAGTTTCTGTGGTACAGCTGCTCAACCTCAAAATGATAGTTATATACATACATGTATGTTTTCTTTCTTCTTTCTTTGCGCATCCTCCACAGCCAAACTGGAGTTTGAGTGAAGAAGGGCTGACGATGTGAAATAATCAGCCAGAAACGACCTTAGTCGTGTTGCACTGAGAGTCTGAATGATCAGCCAGAAACGACCTTTGTCTTGTTGCTCTGAGAGTCTGTGTGATCAGCCAGAACGACCTTTGTCTTGTTGCACTGAGAGTCTGTGTGATTAGCCAGAAACGACCTGTGTCTTGTTGCGAGTCTGTGTGATCAGCCAGAAACGACCTTTGTCTTGTTGCACTGAGAGTCTGTGTGATCAGCCAGAACGACCTTTGTCTTGTTGCACTGAGAGTCTGTGTGATCAGCCAGAAAGGACCTGTGTCTTGTTGCACTGAGAGTCTGTGTGATCAGCCAGAAACGACCTGTGTCTTGTTGCACTGAGAGTCTGCACGCAGACTGTAAGCACTCCTCTGCGCCACGCCTGTCCTGCGTGAGTTCCAGGCCAGTGCGGCCTTGAGGCTTACACAGTGCCAGAGATGGCGGAGATGCTCTCAGCCCTAAGCTGTGCGACACCAGAGCCGGGGTCTGTAATTGGCCCGGCAGTCGGGTCATAATGGAGCTAGCGGGCTGCAGTGCCATCTGACGGAGGGGGACAATACAGGGGGATTCACTGGAGCGAAGGCTGAAGATTACGGTTCTTGGTCCACTCGCGTCATGTCTCTTTGAGACTGCCAAAGGTCGTGTATGGGGCAATGGCCTGAAACACACAGCGGTAATCCAAACAAGAGAGGGGGGGGGGGACTGATTGATTGATTAAGCTTTATTTCTCAACGGTGAAGATATTAGCACAAAGGCCAACTCACATATCTGGCATTGCTACTGTTCTACTAATAATCAAGACATTCATAGTGAAATATTATGATAGAAGGATATAGACAAACACAGCATCAATAATAACATATAGAAAGAGAGCTACTGCAACGGAAATGAAAAATGATAACAGTGAGAAACAAATTGGGGGGGGGGGGGAGTCCACACACACACACAAAATAAAACTAAACTAAATACTATACTTAGGAAACTAAATACTGTGCGGTTCAAGATTGAAAACTTATGTGTTACATTCAGTACGAAAATGTTGAAGAGCTTTAGATTTGAATGTACTAACTGAGAATGTTGTTTTAATACTTCTAGGTAGCGCATTCCATCAAAAGGATCAAGAATAAACAAAACTCATCTTATAAATGTCAGTTCTTGTTTTGGGCAGAATGAGAATATTATTCCGTAACTACGGTGGCTGCGTGCTCCAGTGTGGACAAGCTGTATCAGATATTGGGGTGATTTGTTACGGATAACTTTGTGGAATGTTCTTTTAAAGGTAACAGACCACATGAAATGTGCCAACGTCCAGTTAGCATTGGCGAAGCAGCACAAAGAACTTTGACTACACGTCTGTGTACAAACCTAAGGTTTTTTATATGTACATCACTGCAGCTACACTGGTTGACTGGGCGTAAAACACCAATTTACTTACTTACTCACTGCAGCTATCCCATACATTAGAGATATAATTAATTCTGGACATAATGTGCGCGTGAGAGAAACGTATTACAAGCTTCACTGTTACAAACATGTCTGAGGCGAGAGAGAAAATACACAATTTTAGCAACAGCGTTAGTAATACTGTTAATAATTATGAGCTTGCCGTTTAAACTGGTCATCAAGAATAACACCAAGGTGAGGATGTTCTGAAACTTGCTCTATTACCTGTGAATTCAACATGAGACGAAGAGGAGGTAGACCACGCTGATGCTTTTGACGCGTGACTGCTACCATACTTTTAGTTTTCTCTGGGATGAGCAACATAGCATTCGCAGAATACCATTCAGTTACTTCTTGGATGCTTCGCTGCAGTGTAGCATTTATAGCATCTGTATTATTTCCAGAAGCAGAAAGAGACGAATCATCAGCAAACATGTCACAATCAGCTTCAGTAGATGAAATACTCAACGGGAGATCTTTTATGTAAATACTGAAGAGAAGAGGTCCCAGAACAGACCCCTGTGGAGCTCTAACGTCGACACAGCCCTAAGGTGAATAATGTCCAGCAACAAATACCTTTTATTTTATTTGGCTACTATAAGATATAAAATATATATATAAAAACAACTGAATGGCATTGTTGCTTAGCTGATACTTTTTCTTTCTTCTGTTTGCAATAAAAACCCGATGGTCTGTGAGGGGAAAGGCTTTTTTTAGAGATCTAAAAAGACAACACCATTCAACTTTGAGTCATTTATGGAGCATAGTAACCTGTCAACAAGACAGGTAAGTGCTGACTGGCAAGATTGTTTTCGACGAAATCCTGACTGATGTGTATTGATTAGGTTGAATCTGTCAGTATATTTGAGCAGGTGCTTATGCACATGCTTCTCCAAGGGCTTAGAGATCGAAGACAAAACAGAAATGGGACGATAATTGTTGATGTCTTTCGCTTTTGGGAGAGGAATTACTTTTGCCGTTTTCAAGTCTGAAGGAAAACAGTTGTGTTTGATACATAAATTATAAACATACGTTAAGTGTTGAAAAATATATGGTAAAGAAAGCAAAATCATTTAATTATTAATTCCATCACAACCACAGGTGTTTTTGTTGCCAACATTGGATACGTGTTTACAACTTCATAAGCTGTAATTTCTGGGGTGATGAAAGTGTCATCAAATTCAAGCCTCTTTGTGTAAAAATTCTGAAATTCATCGGAACATTGGTACTGTTCATTCCCCCCCCCTCCCCCCCCCCCCCCCCCCCCCCCCCACCTACCCATCCCACAGGCGTTTTATTTAGTGTTTCTGCTAGAGACAAAAAGTTATCAATAAATACCTCTGCAGTTAAAGTACTTGGTATAGTCGAGAGAGACAGAGATCACACGATCATAGCAGTACCTGTCATAAACTTGGGTGTGCACAACAGACGAACAACAAAATTCGACCAACGTTGCGAAAGTGCGCACATTTGTAAACACACGAAATGTTCCATGATTATGTCTATATTCTCTTCTGGTTCTGACACGTGCAGACAGATCATGGCCCCGCTGCTATCTTCCGCTGAGTTCTCCGGCTGCCGGTTCCGCTGTTCAGGCGATCGACGGCGCCATGTCGCTGGCTTTGTTGTGACAAGAATGCTGTCTCGAGCTCCTCCTCAACACTACTTAAACATTTTGAGAGTTGCCAAGGCTTGTGTGGCCTAGTTAGGAATGATGGGTGGACTGATGCCAGCACCACAGGCCAATAGACTGTTGAGGATGGGCCTTGCCCGCTCCATCCCCTTGGTCGACGCGATACCTTTCTACCTCAACAGTCACACATTACGACACAGAAATATCTGCGTCAATCTCTCTCAGTGCTCGTCAAGCAGGGTCTGAGGGTTAATGTATTCCTCCCCTTCCTATCTGCCCCCCAAAAAGCGAAGAAAAAAGATAGGAGAGAACGACTTTCAGCGGAAACAGGAGAATGAGTTTTCTCGGCGTTGTTTGTGTATGTGTCGTGCCAGTTTCGCGTAGTCAGCAGATCTATTGCCCAGTTTGTGTAATCAGCAGATCCATTGCCCCGTTTGTGTAATCAGCAGATCCATTGCCCAGTTTGTGTAATCAGCAGATCCATTGCCCCGTTTGTGTAATCAGCAGATCCATTGCCCCGTTTGTGTAATCAGCAGATCCATTGCCCAGTTTGTGTAATCAGCAGATCCGTTGCCCAGTTTGTGTAATCAGCAGATCCATTGCCCAGTTTGTGTAATCAGCAGATCCATTGCCCAGTTTGTATAATCAGCAGATCCGTTGCCCAGTTTGTGTAATCAGCAGATCCATTGCCCAGTTTGTGTAATCAGCAGATCCATTGCCCAGTTTGTATAATCAGCAGATCCGTTGCCCAGTTTGTGTAATCAGCAGATCTATTGCCCAATTAGTGCAAGAAGCTGAAATGGCAAAGAAAATGTGAAATGCCATAATAATTTTGCTGATTTTACGAAAGGAGCAGCCGCTTTCGTCAGTCTCAGGTTTTGCCGATTACGCGAAATCGGCAGATTTGGTTTACCTTTATTATCTGCTGGTGTCGCTTAGGATCTGCTGGATGGCTGGATTGGTAAAGAGAGAGAGAGAGAGAGAGAGATATGTGCTGACCCTGCTCAACCATGTCATCTTTTAAAGTCAAACTGAAACCTTACTCTTCTCACAGTATTTCCGCCCCAATTAACATTAATACCCAGCTTCCGCTACAGCCAGTGCGCGTGCGCGTTTGTGTGTGTGTGTGTGTGTGTGTGTGTGTGTGTGTGTGTGTGTGTGTGTGTGTGTGTGTGTGTGTGTGTGTGTGTGTGTGTTTCTATATAATACTTTATATAAATTGTTTTGGTAGGTCTGTGTTCTGCATGTGTATAGAATATCATATTTAGGTTAATATGTATCATGTGAGTGCTCAGGATTATTATTATTATTATTCCTGAACCAGCCGCGTCCGTCTTCCTTCGTCTTCCTATACCATTTTTCATTGTAAAACGCCTGGGGCCGTAGGACAGGCGCTGTAA
The DNA here is from genome assembly GCA_963584105.1 of Alviniconcha strummeri. Taxonomy (NCBI): domain Eukaryota; kingdom Metazoa; phylum Mollusca; class Gastropoda; family Provannidae; genus Alviniconcha; species Alviniconcha strummeri. Next base: position 26,383,129 of record OY757545.1, on the reverse strand, counting down.
ATGTGTACCATTATCATCACTATTATTATTTTGTTGTTGTTGTAATCATCATCGTCATTAGTAGTAGTATCATCAGAATTATTATTATTATTTAGTACTGCAGAATGTAGTGGAGTCAGGGGCGGTGTTACTTGGAGTTCCGGCTGTTAGTGTCGCCTTGGGCGCCGCCAATACATTGCGCAGGACTGTCCGTGGAAAGTGGGACGACAGTCTCTCTGCTGTCCGTGGAAAGTGGGACGACAGTGTCTTTGCTGTCCGTGGAAAGTGGGACGACAGTCTTTTTGATGTCCGGCTTCTTGCCATGATCTTACCGCCTTCCTGTTGCTATGGTTACAGATGAGCGCCGCCACTGTGCTGCGCCAGTCCTCCACGTCCAACGAGAATGACGTGAGGATGAGGAACAGCCGGGGCGGCATGCCTCAGGGTCAAGGCCAGCTGCAGGGTCAAGGTCAAGGTCAGGCGCCCGACTCGCCGCCCTCTTCCCCTTCTCAGCCCACAGACACCGGCGCCCGCGGCTGCTGCTTCTGCTGGTCCGTGCCCCCCCCCCCCCCCCCCCCCCTTCTCTTGTCTGTCATGTTATGTCATAACTCAAATAGCTGTCGGTTGCATCCTTGTTCTTTCGTCTCATGTCGTGTCTTGTCATGTCATAACACAAATATCTGTTGGTTGCGTCTGTGCCCTCTCTTCTCTTCTCCTGTCATGTCTTGTCATGTCATAACACAAATATCTGTTGCTCGCGTCCTTGTCCTTCTGTCTCTTGTCATGTCTTGTCATGTCATAACACAAATATCTGTTGCTCGCGTCCTTGTCCTTCTGTCTCTTGTCATGTCTTGTCATGTCATAACACAAATATCTGTTGCTCGCGTCCTTGTCCTTCTGTCTCTTGTCATGTCTTGTCATGTCATAACACAAATATCTGTTGCTCGCGTCCTTGTCCTTCTGTCTCTTGTCATGTCTTGTCATGTCATAACACAAATACCTGTTGGTCGCGTCATTATGCTCCCTTCTCTTGTCATGTCTTGTCCTATCAAAACACACACACACACACACACACACACACACACACACACACACACACACACACACACACACGCGCGCGCGCGCGCGCGCGCGCGCGCACGCACGCACGCACGCAAGCACGCAAGCATGCACGCACACACCCCCAGATAGACAGATAGATAGATAGAATCTTATAAATATGGGGGAAATGGGGAAGGTTGTCTGTGATTGTGCATTGTCATAATACTGCATGCATCTGAATGGTTGATGCGATACACTGTGTACAACATGTGAGTGGTTGATGCGATACACTGTGTACAACATGTGAGTGGTTGATGCGATACACTGTGTACAACATGTGAGTGGTTGATGCGATACACTGTGTACAACATGTGAGTGGTTGATGCGATACACTGTGTACAACATGTGAGTGGTTGATGCGATACACTGTGTACAACATGTGAGTGGTTGATGCGATACACTGTGTACAACATGTGAGTGGTTGATGCGATACACTGTGTACAACATGTGAGTGGTTGATGCGATACACTGTGTACAACATGTGAGTGGTTGATGCGATACACTGTGTACAACATGTGAGTGGTTGATGCGATACACTGTGTACAACATGTGAGTGGTTGATGCGATACACTGTGTACAACATGTGAGTGGTTGATGCGATACACTGTGTACAACATGTGAGTGGTTGATGCGATACACTGTGTACAACATGTGAGTGGTTGATGCGATACACTGTGTACAACATGTGAGTGGTTGATGCGATACACTGTGTACAACATGTGAGTGGTTGATGCGATACACTGTGTACAACATGTGAGTGGTTGATGCGATACACTGTGCACGACATGTGAGTGGTTGATGCGATACACTGTGCACGACATGTGAGTGGTTGATGCGATACACTGTGCACGACATGTGAGTGGTTGATGCGATACACTGTGTACAACATGTGAGTGGTTGATGCGATACACTGTGCACGACATGTGAGTGGTTGATGCGATACACTGTGTGCACGACATGTGAGTGGTTGATGCGATACACCGTGTGCACGACATGTGAGTGGTTGATGCGATACACCGTGTGCACGACATGTGAGTGGTTGATGCGATACACTGTGTGCACGACACCTCTTCTGGAGCAGACAACGCTTGCTAGCAGATGGCACGAGTCTTTAGGGCTTCCTAGCAGGCAGCGTAGCCCCTGGATTAGGACAGCAGGCCGAGTAGCCCCTGGATTAGGGCAGCAGGCCGAGTAGCCCCTGGATTAGGGCAGCAGGCCGAGTAGCCCCTGGATTAGGGCAGCAGGCAGAGTAGCCCCTGGATTAGGGCAGCAGGCAGAGTAGCCCCTGGATTAGGACAGCAGGCAGAGTAGCCCCTGGATTAGGGCAGCAGGCCGAGTAGCCCCTGGATTAGGGCAGCAGGCATAGTAGCCCTTGGATTAGGGCAGCAGGCAGAGTAGCCCCTGGATTAGGGCAGCAGGCAGAGTAGCCCCTGGATTAGGACAGCAGGCAGAGTAGCCCCTGGATTAGGGCAGCAGGCCGAGTAGCCCCTGGATTAGGGCAGCAGGCATAGTAGCCCTTGGATTAGAGCAGCAGGCAGATTAGCCCCTGGATTAGGCCCGAAGGCAGAGTCGTAGCTCCTGGCGCAGAAGAATGTGAATGTGTCATTCGTCCTGAGGTGACCGTGAGGCTGACGGGAAGTTAAAAGCCCAAAACACATTAACGCCGTAGGCGGGGAACTTCGTTAACCACTTTGTACTTACGCCTGTCTCAGGGACATGTGTTCACCCATTTGTCCTTACCCTTTGTTTCTGGAATAATCTGTTCACATCAGTACTGTAGGGACGAGGGATTTGCTTACTCGACGTGTCCTTAAACTGGTGTTACTAGTGTTAGGAACAACTTGTCTAGCTGCCTTGTCCGTCCGCCGGTGTCGAAGGAAATTGTTCACCTGCTCCCCTTAACACAGAATGTATGGGAGTCGCTTTTGCTTTTGTGTACGATTATGTATGACAAATATGCAAGGCATAAAAATGCGGATTTGCCCCCACCCCTCCTCCCCCACCAGACGTTCCTCGAAATCCTTTTCTCATGTGTGTGTGTGTGTGTGTGTGTGTGTGTGTGTGTGTGTGTGTGTGTGTGTGTGTGTGTGTGTGTGTGTGTGTGTGTGTGTGTGTGTGATGGGAGAGGAGGTGTTCGCGTGTGTGTGTGTCTGTCCCTGCGGATACATGGATAATGCCTTCGGCAACCCTCGTTGCTACCTTTGCAAATGACGTCTAAAAATCGATGACGACACTATTGTCATGAGATTGTTTTTTCGTTTTTATTTTTCTGTTTTTATTTATTTATTTTTACTTTTGGGGGAGTCAGCATGCCTCCGGGTCCGCTGAGTCTCATCTGGTGAGTAGACTTGGGCCCCGTTTCCTTGTTTGTGCTGAAACTGTGTGCTTGTGGCTTTTATCCGTTTGAAATCGTGGCACTTTTGAATACCACTGTTCAGCTGATTGCTAACGTAGTTGACATGGTCTCGATAAACCTTTGACATTTACACCTATCTGCATTTGGGCATACACCATAGTGGAATAAGCCTTACCTTTCTGGGGTCCTCATAAAAAAACATACAACAATCTGAGAAAGTCCAACGCCTAGAGACTTGGTATGTTTTCAACAACGACACGGGAAGATCAGCGATCCTGTGAGCATCGACTCCCTTGGCTGAAGCCCAGTCTTCTGAAGTAGAATAAGAAGAAGACAATGCACAAACAAGCGATCAGGTCAGGGATGTGGACAAACTACCGTTTGATACAGTGGTAACTGCCGTTTGATACAGGGGTGTGGACAAACTACCGTTTGATATAGTGGTAACTGCCGTTTGATACAGTGGTAACTGCCGTTTGATACAGGGGTGTGGACAAACTACCGTTTGATACAGTGGTAATTACTGCCGTTTGATACAGGGGTAACTGCCGTTTGATACAGGGGTAACTGCCGTTTGATACAGGGATGTGGTCAAACTACCGTTTGATACAGTGGTAACAGCCGTTTGATACAGGGGTAACTGCCGTTTGATACCGGGGTGTGGACAAACTACCGTTTGATACAGTGGTAACTGCCGTTTGATACAGGGGTAACTGCCGTTTGATACAGGGGTGTGGACAAACTACCGTTTGATATAGTGGTAACTGCCGTTTGATACAGGGGTAACTGCCGTTTGATACAGGGGTGTGGACAAACTACCGTTTGATACAGGGGTAACTACCGTTTGATACAGGGGTAACTGCCGTTTGATACAGGGGTAACTGCCGTTTGATACAGGGGTAACTGCCGTTTGATACAGGGGTGTGGACAAACTACCGTTTGATACAGGGGTAACTGCCGTTTGATACAGGGGTAACTGCTGTTTGATACAGGGGTGTGGACAAACTACCGTTTGATACAGTGGTAACTACCGTTTGATACAGGGGTGTGGACAAACTACCATTTGATGCAGGACGAGTGCAAACAAGCCTAAGAACGAACAGACTGGGACTCGCTAAACAACATCGTTACAACCCGATTAGCACAGAACAACACAAAGCCAGTTGGAAAATACATTATGTTCAAGAAGCAAGACAACATCGATGTTGTACCCCTATTAAACTGAATTACCAGTGATGGCAAAAGTAAAGCGAACATCCTGGATGACCCGTTTAAATCTGTATTCATTAGGTCATCCTCCCCCACAAAGGCTTTCTACCACAGTGTCCGTCCATCGCCAGCCTGCCCATCGGCCAAACGGGAGTTGAGAAACTACTAAGGGTTATCAATGACTCCAAAGCAATTGACCCCGACAACATCCCGAATCAAGTCTTCAAAGACTGTGGCACCCAACTGGCAGAGGGCCTGGCTTGTGTTCTTCAAAGATCAGACCATACAGGCCTCCTGCCAGAGGACTGGACCAGTACCGGGACAGACTGCAACTGTCGGTGACTAACGTCACTGCAGGACACTCTAGGCTCGCTGAGCGCAGTCCTCTACAGAGAGAAGTACCAGGCTGTTCTGCGGGAATTGTCGAAGGAAACGATGCAGCGGCACTAACATGTTGTATAACTACACACAACTAATTGCCTACTTGGACATGTAACATGTTGTATAACTACACACAACTAATTGCCTACTTGGACCTGTAAACAAAGCGCATACCTACCCACCCACGCATACATGCATGCAGAAAGACCAAATAGTAAACAATAACAAAAGCATTGTTTACCTGGACAGATTTTCACTTTTCATGGTCGTGTTTGCCGTTGACTGTTCGCCGGCAATGTGAAATTGTGTCTAGAACTGTGAGCTATTTGTACTTGTGATTTGATGACTTGTGTTCCAAACTGGTGTAGGGGAATTTTCAATGTGTCATTCATCTTCGGGTGATCCTGTACGGTTAACGGGAGGTTAACTCCAATGGCTAAATGACTCTCTCTCTCTCTCTCTCTCTCTCTCTCTCTCTCTCTCTCTCTCTCTCTCTCTCTCTCTCTCTCTCTCTCTCTCTGGCGAGAAACCTGAAAAGGACTGTTCGATTAAGCAGGCACCGACCCTCCGAAAAGTCGTCGCAGCAAAGGCCCACGACCTACCAACCAACTCCTGCTTACGTGAGCCATGTACCTAAGGATTATCGCTCTCATCAACGTGCCCACCAGTCGCCACCTCCTCACCACCAACACGGCCACCCGACCACTGCCTCCAACAGCCCAGCGCACCACACGTCCCCAGCTAACATCCAGGACAGACGGACGTACTCCGACGTAGTGAGTTATGGCTCAGCAAAGACCCATCCAAGCCAAGCTCACCCAGAAGCATACGACCAATCTCGCGTCACGTCTCAAATACAAAACCAACAGATGGCGTCTCTCATGAAGCAAAGCCCATCTCGCTACACCACCAATCCAGCAAATGTACCTGTCAATGGTTGAAAAGCTGATTGAGTTTGGGAAGATTCTTCATGTTCAGTAGCCCCCCTCATTCTTTTGTTTAAAATACTGCGTTTCCCTGACGTATGCGTAACATTCACTTTTAAATTTTATACCGTAGTACTTTTCAGCATAGTTCCGTGTGACCTTCTGCAAGCATAAATTCAGGTCCGCGTGCCTTTCTTCTTCTTATCACTCCCCCTCCCCCACGCACACTTGTGCGCAAAGTTTGGGCTTCCTCTATTATATCCTGTTTGATTGTGTACGTAGTTTTGAGCAGTTTCATTTTGTGTTTAAATTTTGATTTCCGTTTGAGTGCATGTGCATAATTAGTAGTATAAACACTATTATCTGTGTTCAGTAAGATTTCAGTGATCATGACCACTCTTAAGACAATCGATGGACCACGCATAGGGCACGCAAATGTATATCATCTGTATAATAAGGTACATGACGTGTGCATGTTGTTAAATGATTCTCCATTTATCCACCTTCTTGGACTCAGCGAGACGCGCCTTAGTGCACGTTTTAGTGATGAATCAATTTCTATTCCTCACTATACTATCATTCGACGTGATGCTGCAGACCATGGTCATACTAGTATGGCGCTATATATTCACCAAAGTATCAAAACCTTCACGAAGAGGCGAAATGATCTCGAGTCCGAGAAGGTAGAATGCATATGGGTGGAGATAAAACACCCAGCCTCCCCTGCTGTTCTAGTTGGATATGTATATAGAAACCCTGCAGCTACACATACCTGGTTTGACGACTTTGTGCAAATGATGGACAAGGTCTGTGAAAGTAACCCAAACATTGTTCTTCTTGGAGACTTCAACATTGATCTCCTCAAACCCCAACCTACCTGGTCATCTGCAACGTCTTTGTTTGGTTTGCGCCAACAAATACGCTGTGCGACAAGAATAACTCAAACCTCTGCTACATTGCTCGATCATATATATACAAATAATGAACAGATGTTATCGAAAGTACGAGTTTCTGATATCAGCGTCAGTGACCACTGTCCAGTCATCTGCACATGGTCATGCAAACAGCCCCAAAATATGACCAAAGGCCATACAACCGTCCAATATCGTTGTTTTAAACACTTTGACCAGGATGCCTTTCTTTGGGATTTGAGCCTCGCTCCTTTTGTCAATGTTTTCAGCTTTTCAGATCCGAATCAAGCGCTAACAGCCTGGTATGAAGCTTTTCTTCCTGTTGTTGAAAAGCATGCGCCAATTAGGAAGAGACGAGTCAAACACCCTACACTTCCTCAATGGCTGTCATCTGAAATTATCAAGGCTATGAACCTTCGTGACAGACTCAAACGCGATCAGAAATTTGAGGACTACAAGAAACAAGGGAATAAAGTCACGAGTTTAGTGAGAGCAGCAAAAAAAGCTTACTTCGCAAAACTGATCAATGATAACAAAGATACTGCGTCACTATGGCGTGCAATGACTGAAATTACACACAAGTCCCGAAATAAAGCAAAGACTGCAGAGATTAAATGCTCTCCTAATGTGTTCAACAATCACTTTCTATCCTTAACTGACGCCATACTTAAATCTGCAGATACTAGCACTTCTAGTGACTATAAGATCCCAGCATCCCTGAAGAAGTTTTGCTAGGATAGGATTAGTTCCAGCGATTCATTTAAGGTTCCTCCAATTGCTGCACATGAAGTAGGCGCGTATATTAAAAAACTAAAGAACAAAAAAGCAATTGGGCCCGACAATATTAATTCTATGATGTTAAAACTTGCTCTTCCTTATGCAGTAGAATCTTTGACATACATCTATAATTTATGCATTCAACAAAATATATTTCCCTCGGCTCTGAAAGCGGCCAAAGTTATTCCACTGCCTAAAACCAAAGATCTTACTGACCCAAATACTTTCAGACCAATTTCTCTTCTATCTATTTTGTCCAAACCACTTGAAAAGCACATTCATAAGTATCTAATACTCTTTATTGAAGACCACAATCTGTTCCACCCTTTTCAGTCTGGCTTCCGTCGTCACCACTCATGCCATACAGCTCTAATTAGACTCTGTGATACATGGCTTTCTGCAATCAACAAGACCCAGGTAGCCGGCGCTGTCTTCCTTGATCTAAAAAAGGCATTTGATCTAGTTGACCACTCTATTCTTCTAAAAAAAAAATGTTCGTCTATGTCCAGAATCTGTCGACGGTGTCTTTCCTAACATCTTATCTACAAGACAGAACACAGCGCGTTTTCCTGAATGGGCAATATTCTACTGAAGGCATAGTTGAATGCGGTATACCACAAGGATCTGTACTGGGTCCACTTCTATTCTGCAGCTTTATTAATGACTTGCCCCTGAACATAACTAATGACAATGTCGTCTGTGATCTTTTGGCAGATGATAATTCTATTCATTCATGTGGAAGCGATCTTCAGTCAGTTCAAACATCTCTTCAGGAAGGCTTAAATGACGTATCTACGTGGTGTGATCAAAATCGCATGGTAATTCATCCTCATAAAACAAAATGTATGGTACTAACTACAAGACAAAAACATCAGCGTAGACCCCTGATCCTTAATCTCACATTAAAAAAAACTCCCGTTCAACAGGTACGCGAACATCGGGTCCTGGGCGTAATGATTGATGAAGAGCTAAAGTGGCAGTCTCACATAGATAATGTATGTAAACATGTATCCAAGAATTTATTTCTGCTCAGCCAGCTCAGGCACTATGTGGACAGTGACGCTCGTAAAATCTTTTTTCAAGCCCACCTGCTCTCGCATATAAACTACGCCTCTACTGTTTGGAGTGGTGCCAGTGAGGTTCATCTAAAGAAGCTCAACTCCCTTCACAGACGAGCAGCAAAATTAATCCTACCAGATCAGTCCTTGTCAACTACGGAAAAATTAAAGAAACTAAATATTCTTCCACTAGATAAGCAATTGAAATTTAATCGGTGTGTAACTATGTTCAAAATACACACTGGCAAAGCACCCCCTTATCTGAGTGACTTTCTTCATCGAGCTCCTGCCCGGTATGGGTCAAATAACTAGGTTTTACCGCGCCCTCGTATTGACCAGTTTAAGACAAGCTTTGCTTTTTCTGGATCTTCAACCTGGAACACACTCCCACCCAAATTAAAAACATTTAGTTCACTATGCAATTTTAAAATAAATTTGCGTAAGTTCCTACACTCTACACTATCCTAGGCCTGTATTTGTATGACTTTAATGTAGTATGACACCACGTCTGTATATGTAGTTTTGATTCACATCAGTGTGGATAACATGTCTCCGTCAGAATATATTGCCTGTGACATTGATGAGTAACCTAGTTGTGCCAATTGCGGTCAATTGTATTGCTAGTATCGATGTTGCTACCGCTTTGTAATACTGTATAAGTTTTGAAAATGTCATTAATAATCTTTATATGTGTTGTCTGTGTAGCATAGCAAGGACAGATTGTAAGAATAGGCTACTGCCTAAAATCTCAATCCTTGAGTAATAAAGTTCTGAGTTCTGAGTTCTCTCTCTCTCTCTCTCTCTCTCTCTCTCTCTCTCTCTCTCTCTCTCTCTCTCTCTCTCTCTCTCTCTCTCTCTCTCTCTCTCTCTCTCTCTCTCTCTCTCTCTCTCTCTCCCCCCCCCCCTCTCTCTTTTCCTTTCCTCTTTGCTTCTTCTTCCACTTTTGCCCCTCTGCTTTATTGTTGTTTATAGGATAGGTATTTATTGCTTCTGTTTCCTTCTCCAATATTAGTTTATTAGTAATATTCATTTATCAGGTGTTCTTTTGCCTTATTTGCTGGTTGTATGTTTATATATACATGTATAACTGAACGATGTCTACAGGTGTGCACTGTGTGCATCTGGCGCTGTGAACACGCACGTTTTTGTGTGGAAGTTCTTATATCCCATGTATAAATGTTTATGTACAGAATTTCACTTACTCATTCATGCTTATACGTATATAAATGATGCCCTGTACTTTTTTACTCCTCAGTATAGTCAGTAGCTTAGCAAGGACTCGCTGTTAGATTTTGACTTTACCTAAACTACAATCCTTGTAAAATGAAAGTTTTCGAGATGGAGTTCTCTCTAGTAAAGGCAGACTAATTCCACTGGTGATGACATTTTCCCCAGCTGTGAGCTGGTGAGTTCGTACTGAAGGGTGCCGGCGGCACTTTTGGTTGCTATGGCAGCCAAGCGATCGATATCAGTCCATGGATGTGTTAGTGCTATGAGAGTTATGTCCCGTCCACCTCTCTCTCTCTCTCTCTCTCTCTCTCTCTCTCTCTCTCTCTCTCTCTCTCTCTCTCTCTCTCTCTCTCTCTCTCTCTCTCTCTCTCTCTCTCTCTCTCTCCAGGGAGCAGGGGTAGAGGGGGTATATAGAGGTATGCTTGATTTTACTTCCGTGAAAGTCTTAGTGCAGCGTGCGTCCTGTGTATCAGTGCAAATCTGTCAAAGGTTTTCTAGAACAGTAAAAACAAGTTTAAAAAAAAAAAGGGGCAGTCATTGAGTTACCGTCTTCAAGGAACTGACACATGTCACTACAAAGCTGGATAAATGGGTGGTCCATGGTTTTACGGAACAAAAGCCGTTTCTCTTGACAGCTGCCTTCTTTAGCGGGAACATTTGACAGTTGTCCTCTATAGCAGGAACATTTGACAGTTGTCCTCATTAGCGGGAACATTTGACAGTTGTCCTCTTTGGCGGGAGCATCTGACAGTTGTCCTCTTTAGCTGGAGCACTTGACAGTTGTCCTCTTTGGTTGGAGCTTTTCAGTCTTTAGCGGCAGTATTTGACAGAGGTTCTCTTTAGCAGGGAAAATGGCTTAGCCTCGACTCTACATCAAATCCGTCGTTTTGGTTTTCTCCTGCGACCGAACCCGGAAGTTGGGAAGTGTGTGACAGGAGCGCGGAAGGAGACAGGTCGTGGGTCATGGGAAGGAGACAGGTCGTGGGACATGGGAAGGAGACAGGTTGAGGGTCATGGGAAGCAGACAGGTCGTGGGTCATGGGAAGCAGACAGGTCGTGGGTCATGGGAAGGAGACAGGTCGAGGGTCATGGGAAGGAGACAGGTCGTGGATCATGGGAAGGAGACAGGTCGAGGGTCATGGGAAGGAGACAGGCCGTGGGTCATGGGAAAGAGACAGGTCGTAGTCATGGGAAGCAGACAGGTCGTGGGTCATGGGAAGCAGACAGGTCGAGGGTCATGGGAAGGAGACAGGTCGTGGGTCATGGGAAGGAGACAGGTCGTGGTCATGGGAAGGAGACAAGTCGTGGTCATGGGAAGCAGACCGGTCGAAGGTCATGGGAAGGAGACAGGTCGTGGGTCATGGGAAGGAGACAGGTCGTGGTCATGGGAAGGAGACAAGTCGTGGTCATGGGAAGGCGACTGACGCTTTGTTGGAACTGCAGGCTAAGCGCTGCATGAATTTGCCATTTGTGGAAGCATTGGAGCAGGAGTTTACTGCTGACACCGCCCGTTGGTCCTCCCTCCGCCGGTATCGAGCGACACAAGACAAGCCAGGGTGACGTCTCTTTTCCCCACAGCTGTCACGTCCCTTGTGTGCCGCACGCGCTGAGGGAGAGAGAGGGGTGGTAGAGACGGAGGGCAGGGAGGGGCGAGATTCGATGGAAGTCTGTTCAGGAGTGTGGAGCTGCGGTAGCTGTAGCAACAGCGGCAGCCAGGGGGTACACCAACAGAGACTGCGAAGCGCGACAGACGCGGGCAGACAGACAGACAGACAGGCAGACAGTCAGACAGATAGTCGATCAGAAAGACAGTCAGACAGTCCGAGACAGACAAAGAGAAGGGAAGAGTGAGTAGGTCAAGGCCCGACAGGACAAAGGCCCGACAGGACAGACTGATTATGCTGGATGTGTCCAAAGTCAAAGTGAGTAGCAGTGTGTCAGAGGTCACAGTGAGTGCCAGCGTGTTCAGGACAAGGTCAGAGTGAGTGGCAGTGTGTTCAAGAGAAGGCCAAAGTGAGTGACACTGTATCCAAGAGAAGGTCAAAGTGAGTGACACTGTATCCAGGAGAAGGTCAAATTGAGTGGCCCTGTATCAAAGAGCACTTCACAGTGACCGGTCCTGTATCCAAGAGAAGGCCAAAGTGAGTGGCACTGTATCCAACTCTGTGTGTGTGTGTGTGTGTGTGTGTGTGTGTGTGTGTGTGTGTGTGTGTGTGTGCTCTGTGTGTGTTGTGTGTGTGTGTGTGTGTGTGTGTGTGTGTGTGTGTGTGTGTGTGTGTGTGTGTGTGTGTGTGTGTGTGTGTGTGTGTGTTCTGTGTTGTGTTGTGTTGTGTTGTGTGCGATGAATACAGTATTACGCCTATATAATTATTGGTTTGATATTATTATTATTAAAGTGAGTGGCAGTGTGTTCACGTGAAGGTGGGGGGAGTAAGCGGCAGTGAAGATGGCAGTGAGTACTAGTGAAGGTGGCAGTGAGTATTAGTGAAGGTGGCAGTGAGTACTAGTGAAGGTAGCAGTGAGTACTAGTGAAGGTGGTAATGAGTACTAGTGAAGGTGGCAGTGAGTACTAGTGAAGGTAGCAGTGAGTACTAGTGAAGGTGGTAATGAGTACTAGTGAAGGTGGCAGTGAGTATTAGTGAAGGTAGCAGTGAGTACTAGTGAAGGTGGTAATGAATACTAGTGAAGGTGGCAATGAGCGGCAGTAAAGGTGGCGGTGAGTACTAGTGAAGGTGGCAGTGAGTGCAGTGAAGGTGGCAGTGATCGGCAGTGAAGGTGGCATCGAGTACTAGTGAAGGTGGCAGTGAGTAATAGTGAAGGTGACAGTAAATACTAGTGAAGGTGGCAGTGAGTACTAGTGAAGTACTAGTGAAGGTGGCAGTGAGTACTAGTGAAGATGGCAGTGAGTACTAGTGAAGGTGGCAGTGAGTACTAGTGAAGGTGGCAGTGAGTGCTAGCGAAGGTGGCAGTGAGTACTAGTGAAAGTTGGAGTGAGTACTAGTGAAGATGGGAGTGAGTACTAGTGAAGGTGGCAGTGAGTACTAGTGAAGGTAGGCGTGAGTGGCAGTGAAGGCGGGAGTAAGTACTAGTGAAGATGGGAGTGAATGACAGTGAAGGTGGAAGTGAGGAGTAGCGAAGGTGCGAGTGAGTGGCAATGTGTTCAAGCGAAGGTCGGAGTAGGTGGCAGTGTGTTCAAGCGAAGGTCGGAGTAGGTGGCCGTGTGTTCAAACGAAGGTCGCAGTAGGTGGCAGTGTGTTCAAGCGAAGGTCAACGTAGGTGGCAGTGTGTTCAAGCGAAGGTCAACGTAGATGGCAGTGTGTTCAAGCGAAGGTCACAGTAGGTGGCAGTGTGTCGACTGCTCCTCCCACACCGGCAGTGTGCCAGTGGCGTGCGTGGCTGGCGTCGTCTTCCCCTCGGTCACTGTCGCTGCCTACGCTGGCCTGCCCACGTCAGCCGCCATTGTCCACAGGCCGAGGACCGTCTGTCACTCTCTTCCTCTCTGCCTCGCTCTCCTCACTCTCTCTGTATCACGCGCGCGCTCGCAAGCACTGAATTGATCGGCTCCGGCGTTGCTAGCTGTGCTTGCCTTGGAATTGTGTCGCCATCTATAGGCTGGAATTGTCGGGCCATCTCTACAGGCTGGAATTGTCGGGCCATCTCTACAGGCTGGAATTGTCGGGCCATCTCTACAGGCTGGAATTGTAGGGCCATCTCTACAGCTGGAACTGTGTCGCCATCTCTACAGGCTGGGATTGTGTCGCCATCTACAGGCTGGAATTGTAGGGCCATCTGCATCTTTCCTGTACCGAACAGTGGGTCAGGACACGGTGACAAGGAAGAAGGTGAGGAACTGCGTGTGTCACAGCCATGGCTCTGACGTCTTGGCTGGAACTCGGGCCTGTCGACCTCGCTTTGTCTGAGACGTGCCTGTGGAGGAATGTGTGTATGAGCTGCGGCCTGTGACAAGCCGCTGTCCGCTCTGTCTGCAACGTTGGCACTGCTGTCCCCGGCAGCTGGTCAATACGCCTGCCTCGCCTCGCACGGCAGCGCTGAAACTGATGCCAGACATCTTGTGTACCGCCAGCCTCCCACCTAACAGTCTGCTGCCGGCTCCTGTAGGCTCCCCCCTCTGTCTCTGTCTCTGTCTCTGTCTCTCTCTCTGTCTCTCCCTCTCTCTCTCTCTACGGTGCGATTCTATTTTCACATGTCATCCTCGGTGGTATTTGAGTGCATCGGCTGTGGACCAAAGAGATTTGAGCTGCTGACATCTGAACGTTGTGTGGTGGATCAGTGTGGGAAGGCGTGGAGCCCGGCGCGGCAGCCAGCTGTTACCAGGCGACCGATCCACGTGTGGATTGCTTGCTCCCAGTGTCACCCCCTCCGCCCGCCCCTCGCTTCACTGGCACCGAGGGCCGTCCGGCCGCTGGGCAAGAGTGCTGCACGACCCGTTTATGTGCCGAGCGAATCGGTCACTGGAAACCTCTGAACGCTGTCTGCGTGTTGGCCTCAGTTTGCCTGCCGAGTCCAGTGTGTCTCTTCGGCTTCAGCAACAAAAGCCTTGTTCTACGTGCGGCTTTTACTTAAAATTGACTGATCTCACGAGGTTACCTCCTGCTGACAGTGTTGCCTCCCTGAAGGGACGGGGGGTGGGGGGGGGTGAGGCGAGTGTGGCGGTCAGTCCGTTGTGTTAGTCCGTGTGTGTGGGAACCAACAGCGACACTGGCACTGTCCCTTGAACAACGCTCCATGACTTCGGGCCCCGGGGGTCGGCCTCCGCAAGGCTCCAAACACTGGCTCTTTAAATGGTAAGACTCTCACACCGGCTTTCTAAATGGTAAGACTCTCACACCGGCTTTCTAAATGGTAAGACTCTCACACCGGCTTTCTAAATGGTAAGAATCTTTCACCGGCTTTCTAAATGGTAATACTCTCACACCGGCTTTCTAAATGGTACCACTCTCATACCGGCTTTCTAAATGGTAAGACTCACACCAGCTTTCTAAATGGTAAGACTCTAACACCAGCTTTCTAAATGGTAAGACTCTCACATCTGTAAAACCCTCACACTTTAAATGATACGACTCTCACAGTCATTCTTTACATGGTAAGATTATCACACTCACTCTTTACATTATACAACTCTCACACTCACTCTTTAAATGTAAAACTCACACTCACTCTTTAAATGGTACGACTCTCGCTCTTACACTCACACTGTAATGGTAACTCTCACACTCATTCGTTAAATTGTAATGCTATCACCCTTCTTAAATGGTACGACTGTCACACTCACTCTTTAAATGGTAAGACTCACACTCAGTCCTAAATGGTTCGCCTATTATATTCACTGTTGAAATGTGAAGACCCTCACTCTTACTCTTTTGGTATGACTATAACACTATGACTATGGTATGACTATGACACTCATACT
>OY757545.1:26350270-26365270 GCA_963584105.1 Alviniconcha strummeri | reverse complement strand
TAAGGCCTTCACACTGATTTGCGCTGTTAAACCTCATAATGCCAAGTTAGAGTGTTAATTCTTTACACAGGACTCATTTTGCCCCAGAAAATGGCTAGACTGCCATTGGCTCTTTGATTGGTAAGGTTCTTATCTTCTTTTCTTTTGGAGCGATGGACCGTCGAGAACTGTGTAATCTTAAAATGTTGGATGCGTTGGGTTTTTAAATGGCAAATACGTGCTCTCATACTGTCATTTCCAGTTACAAATACGAAAATAACTCCTTGCAAATCCGGCCCTTCGTTGAGGTACCGCAGACGCGAAATCCAATGTTCCCTATAGCTGTCGAAAGCGTCCTCTTCTGAAACTGGAGTTAGTCAGACTACAGCCTTGCGTGCTTAACTTACTGCCGGGAATTGTACAGTTTGATTTTCTATCTGCCCTATTCATTCGGCTTCCAAGAGAAGGTCAAAGTGAGTGGCACTGTATCCAAGAGAAGGTCAAAGTGAGTGGTACTGTATCCAAGAGAGACAGAGAGTGTGTGTGTGGGGGGGTGGGGGGGTGGGGGGGGGTTCGTGTTGTACGCGTTGAATTTCGAAAATAATTACGTATAATTACGTGCATTTAAAGAATGTGTAAGCACTCAGGGCCTGTGCGGGTTAGACGCTCTAAATATCCATTCTTATTTTTATTGTTGTTCTGGAAGTATCAGAGGAGATGAAACTGTTATCTCTCGACTATACATTGGTCCTTCATATATGACTCACTCTTTTTGACTAAATGGAGAGGAGCCACATGTGTGCATACCATGTGACGAGGTGCTTACTACAGAACTTGTGTGTGTGTGTGTGCTTTGTTTGTTCTAATTTCACTGAAGCAAGGGAGCGGAATATCACAGCTCGGTCACTGAGGATGTTCTTCGAGGACAGCTTCGACTATCTAAAGGATATAGAGACGTTTAGATTGACTGGATTGACTGGACGTTAAAAAAAGTCCCTTGCTTCCTTCCTACATTGAGATTTGTAGTCCATAGAAAGGTGTGTTTGTCAAGGGGAGTTGTTGGAATTGGACATCCCATTCACTTGAAGTACGATTTATTTATTAAAGAACTCTATGGCTTGGAGACATTGAGAAAAACATCTGCGAGAAGGTGAGATGGGGGAAGGGAGTAAAAGATGTGAAAGGGTTTTGTGGCCAGATGTGAAGACTGAAACGAGGCTGATCTCGCTGTTGTATCCGTTGCCAGGTGTGAAGACGGAAACAGGGCTGATCTCGTTATTCTATCCGTTACCAGGTGTGAAGTCTAAAACGGGGCTAGTCTCGTTATTCTAGGGCTAGTCTCGTTATTCTGTCCGTTACCAGGTGTGAAGTCTAAGACGGGGCTAGTCTCGTTATTCTGTCCGTTACCAGGTGTGAAGTCTAAGACGGGGCTAGTCTCGTTATTCTGTCCGTTACCAGGTGTGAAGTCTAAGACGGGGCTAGTCTCGTTATTCTGTCCGTTACCAGGTGTGAAGTCTAAGACGGGGCTAGTCTCGTTATTCTGTCCGTTACCAGGTGTGAAGTCTAAGACGGGGCTAGTCTCGTTATTCTGTCCGTTACCAGGTGTGAAGACGGAAACGGAGCTGATCTCCTTACTCTATCTGTTACCAGGTGTGAAGTCTAAGACGGGGCTGATCTCGCTATTCTATCCGTTGCCAGATATGAAGACTGGAACGAGTAAGCAACTTGGCGTTTTACTCCCAGTCAAGACTGGAGTGAAACCTGGAGTTAATCGCGTTGTTGTATCCGTTGCCAGACATGAAGACTGGAATAAAAGAATAAGTCACTATCGTCCTTAAGTCAATTAGCATGTATGAAGCAGGAAGCGGGATTGGCTCAATGGTAGAGCGCCGGACTCATGATGGAAAGGTCACCTTTATTCGCTGACTTATTACGGTATCCTTTTGCACCCCGTGTTACCCTAGCAGCACGTGAAAGATCCCGGTCAGTCTGCCATGCACCTTACGTATGTGGCTTTGAATATAGTGACACTATAAACTGCTGCATAGTTGGGTATACACAGAATGTGCTCCGAGACGGCAGCAGTTTCATGTGGCACCAGCCACGTAACAACCAAATTGTAAGTACATTATCTCGATGGATATTCAAAAACGCACTGTGTAAAGCTACCGTCAGTGATTTAGGGTCGCACACGGCTAGACTGCAGTGAGCCTGCTTAGAAACAGAGTCTAGCGCTACATCCTCGCCACTGTGAACCGCTTACAGGAACTCTCCTTCGGAGGCTAAACTTCTCGTGTGCTTAGGAGGTTAAACGAACATGATCCGCATTAAACGTTTTGTGATTGAACGTGCCGTTGATTTTATAACGATTTTAGAAGCGGACTTGCCCAGACACTATTACTGACATTGTTTTCACGAGCTCTTTCCCGCGTTTTAGTATGACATCATTGGTAGGATACCGGAACTTCTCATTTTTGTGTACATGCCATGTATAAATTATTTTTCTCAGTGATTATTTTTATTTATTTTTAATCTGGACAGTGTCTGTGAAATAATTTCATTTTCCTAACCGTTTCGTGGGGAACAGCAGAAGAAGAAAAAAAGGGGGTGGGGGGGGGAAGAAATTGATATTGTATGAAATAGACGATTTCCGGAAATAACGGGGGAGATAATCCGGAAGAGGGAAGCCCCTGCGATAGGACATCATTTCAGACACGGACTGCTGCCATATATAGGTCCATGATTTCAGAATGGAGGCTGCAGTCGAATAGCGCTGGTCTGTGACAGTATCAGACCTGCATGGACCTATACTATACTGGACTGCCAGATGGCTATATGCGCTAGAAACACTTCTTCTGCTTCTTCTTTTCTTCATTTTTTTCTTCTTCTTCTTTTTCCCCCCGCGTACTTCGATCTTTTTGGCGGAGTCACATGCGGTGTGTCCGTTTGGAATGGTGGACTGACTGAATCGACTGCGAGCGTTTATTATTTACACCGTGTTCTTGATTAAGAAGAAATGTAAAAACATCATCGGTAGCCTCTGCTGCATCGTCAGTAGCGTTTCATGGCTTAATTACCAGAACAGATCACTGCGAGCAGAGGATCGAATACAGAACCAGGAATAGCGAAGCCAGTTGCTCTATTCCATCACTCACATCGGATTGTGGATAGCAGTCGACAATCTTCTCCAGGTAACTCACCTAAAGATTGCTTCAAATATGGTAAGTACTGAGGTGTCGATAATTTCTCATATAAACTGATATCTCGAGAGATCGACAGTTCTGTGTTGAAATGTCCATCAGGACATTTGATATCAGGAGGGTAGTGTAACCCCCCCCCCCTCCCCCCCCCAAAAAAAAACAAAAAAAAAACTACACCCTGTTTACATGCACTTCAGCAGCGAGTGTGGACTGTTAATACAATATTCACTGAATTTGTTCAGATTTGGAGGTGGTACACTGTTAGAGAATAATGACTTGAAATTCACAAATCACCCAGAAACAGATCTAAGGATAGATCCAAGTGTGCAACTAACTCTTAACTCATGTAAGTAAGCAGAATAATCTGCCAGAGAAATCTGCATAAGCAGAGTAAAACAAACATAATAACAACATATAATGCAGAATTTATTGGAGATGGGTGTAAAAAGTCACGAGGCCTGACTGAAAAGTGAGTTTTATCACATTAGTCTCTCTGTATGCGTATGCGCCACTGACGTTTGATCTAGATCTAGTTTCCGAGTAACACCATGTCAGCAAAACAACTGACCGTGAACTGACAATTCACCTTTTACAGACTGTAATAAAACTCACTTTTGTTGCAAATTTTTTATTCATTCATTAGATATGAAGCCGTTTTATTGATTTAAATGATATAAGTGACTCAAAATGGCATTTAAAATGTCCCAGGAATTTCCGACCGACCGGATATTACCGAAGATTTTCGTATTTCTGCTTCTTTTACCAGTATCTGGCCATCTTTCCCGTGGTTTTACTGTACCCCCAACAAAGTGTGCCTACTCTGCGCTACACCCGCAGGCACTTACCGAATGCAGTCCCCTGATTTCCGAAGATCGTCTACTGAACAATGAAATGATGTCCTAATAATAGCGTTCTTTCGAATATTTTATGTGTTTGGTTCAATGAAATGATGGCAAAATCATTTTGACGTCATTACGATATCAATAATTTGATACAAGATTATAGAAAAGAGAAGGAAGAGTCGAAAGAAACAACAGCTCTAGAAGTAGTTACTGATGGTAAGAACGACAAAACTGAAAAGAATGACTAGGAATATGTACACAACAAGAGAACACGGGACGGGACATGTGATTTGTTTTATGTGCCGTCTTCTTTTACAGTAATAGATAATAAATGCATTCTTTCATGTGCTATTATATGGAGCCCGTTGAACGAAAGCAACGAAGAACTGAGAATGAAACAGTGGTGTTTATATCTTCATAGTTCTTTTTCCGTTTTCCCAAAATTATGCAACCAAAGCAGAGATAATTAAAATGTTTGGAGTTACTACCATTTATCTTCGGACCGAAATAAAGAAAACATTTAGCTCGACTGACAAGAAACAGACAGGTCGCTGCTGGTGGCCAGGAGGAGAGATGGAGAGAGCTGTACACAAGGTTAGACGTCTGCCACAGGAAACTGGCAAAGCTCTTACTGGGCAAGTAAGAGGAAAATCTCCTGATACTTAGTTTTTGATTGATAGGAGTAGTCTACCGGATTTTTGATTGATAGTAGTCTACCGGAACAATATCTTTAAATATTCTACTACTACCCGTTTGCGTAATTTTGTGTTTCCGGCTTGCCACCGGCCGATAGTTTCTTTTCTTTCCATTATTATTATTAGAAAGTGGTGTCTGAATTATTTCCTATAGTAGCATCAGATCAGTACGCTGAGAAAAACCGTTACCCAATACCTTGCACCTCGGTCCATCGCCAAGCATTATTAGTAAACGGCAGCTACCGGTCTCATCCACTATAGTGAGGTACACATTGTATGATTAGGAGATTTATTCAGAGAAAGATAAAATATAATTATATATATATTCACAAAGTCATCAGTTAAGACGCCCGACAAATTATTAGGCCTGAGCAGATTACATGCCTGAGACATCGCCATTGTCAATTGTTTGCAGGCCAAGTCTACAAAAACGTGTGTAAAACAACAAAATGTAATGACGCAATACGCATTCCTTAAATATATTTCTGTACCACTACTACAAGTCTTAACATGGTGTATTTCAAAAGGGCCAACGCAGAAATTAATGCTACAGAGAAATCGTACCTAAAACAATAAATATTCATGCCAAAATCCTTTTTAGCCAAATCTGCCTGGGCTAGTCCCTTTAATGCTTTTATTGCAGTAATGACCTTATCATCTTTTAAAGCCAAACTGAAAACCGTCCTCTTCTCCAAGTATTTCCATCCTAACTAACATCAGTACGCAGTTTCTGCTACAGTCATTGTGGGGTGCGCGCGCGCGCGCGCGCGTGTGTGTGTGTGTGTGTGTGTGTGTGTGTGTGTGTGTGTGTGTGTGTGTGTGTGTGTGTGTGTAGTGCGATTTTGTTTTTGTTTTTGTTTGTTTGTTTTTAAATTTGTATAATACTTTATGTATATTGTTTTGGTAGGACTATGCTCTACATGTGTATAGAATATATTTAGGTTAATATGTATCATGTGAGCGCTCAGGGCGTTGATGAGTGCATGATAAATGTACATTATTATTAGTAGTAAGTATGACAGAGGTCTTGACGACATTATAAATAGCGCCATTTTGGTGTGATGTACATACGAACCCTTGTCATAATACAAGGATGAAACAATACACGTAGCTGAATCCGCTGCGTGATTCATAAGGGGGTGAGAGTTGATTTGCTTAAAGCTGTATGTAAATCGGGCAAAGTTTCATGTACTTTGTGTTATTTATCTACAATCAGTGTTTAAAAAGAGAGACAAAGATTACCGCCTCTGTTTGATCATCCTGTTCTGAATACTATGCCTTGAATGCTTGCGTTTCTTTCTTCTTTTTACTTTTTGCGTTCTCTCTCTCTCTCTCTCTCTCTCTCTCTCTCTCTCTCTCTCTCTCTCTCTCTCTCTCTCTCTCTCTCTCTCTCAAGCCTCAGGTGGCTCTGTGTATGTGTGTGTGATGTGCGCGCGCACATCACAGCCAAACTGAGTCCATCATGAAGCTGATGTTGCCGTAATTACTGTGTGTGTGTGTGTGTGTGTGCGTGTGTGTGTGTGTGTGGGGTGTGTGTGTGTGTGTGTGTGTGTGTGTGTGTGTGTGTGTGTGTGTGTGTGTGTGTGTGTGTGTGTGTGTGTGTGTGTGTGTATGTGTGTGTTCCTTCCTTTGAACAATAAATGGACAGCTAGAAGATGTGTGCCTCTTCGAAGGTTTTGTCTTGTTATATCCTAAACAGTTGACTGCACATAAGTCATAGCACTTTACTTTGAATGATGAAGTCTCTACATTATGGGGCCGCGTGACGCTGCACGTGACGCTGTCAGTTCCGCTGGCTTCGAGTCATCTGAGTGCGCTGCATGAACTATCGTCTGAGCCTTCTGCCTCTTCTTCTTTTCTCGGACTGCTTCTTGACTAGACCCGGGTGAAAGCAGCCACTGAGTGTTTCGCCGACTCGCAGACCTTTGCTGGCTTTTCCGCAGTCTTGATTCCTGCCTGGCTCTGCACAAAGCTGTCAGTGCGTGTTTTCCATGACTGTGCTGGAACAATCCACCCGGTTTTGCGCTGTGAACGGGCTGGTTTATAGGTCCTCACTGGAAACGTACCCTCAACGTGGACTGAATATGGCCGCTGTGAAGTTGTAGGTCACAGCGTCCACCGGCTTCGCTGCCATCGATTTCTCCTGCAAACGGCGGGATGTGCTGGGCGCTGGAAGTAACCACCAAGCATTTTGCAGACAAGACGGCCCTGTGTCGGGGGGAGGGGGGGGGGGGGGGGGGGGAGGGAAGAGGTTTTGCGGATCACACGCGGCTGTGATTGGTTCTCTGCGCCTTCATACCCTCCATACACGACTGCTCGTTGTGCAGTCTCTGCATCTCTTCTACCCGTCCTCTCTCTCTCTCTCTCTCTCTCTCTCTCTCTCTCTCTCTCTCTCTCTCTCTCTCTCTCTCTCTCTCTCTCGTCTCTTAATTTTGTTGTTGCTTTGTTTGTTCGATTTTCCCCACTTTTTCGCCCTAAACGTATATGAACTAATATCCTCTACCCTTTCGATGTATTTTTTTTGTTTTGTTGTATCTGAAATACGTGTGTATGTGTAGTATTAGTAGAATTAGTCCCTCATGGGCGAGGGCTGGATGTAAAAAGACCCTGTGTTCTACTCCATTACCCTCGTAAAATAAAGTTTATTCATTCATTCTCTCTCTCTCTCTCTCTCTCTCTCTCTCTCTCTCTCTCTCTCTCTCTCTCTCTCTCTCTCTCTCTCTCTCTCTCTCTCTCTCTCTCTCTCTCTCTCTCTGTTCTATTTCTTTTCTCTTCCCCCCCCCCTACACCCCCGACATTATCATATTTTTCATCATTGCTCCGGTAGTCAGTGTTGTTACTATTGTTTTATGTGTAGCCTATTGGCATGTAGATTAGCAGGGACAGATTGTAAGAATAGGCAACTGTCTAAAATCTTAATCTTTGTGTAATAAAGTTCTGAGATTTCTCTCTCTCTCCCTCTCTCTCTCTCCCTCTCTCTCTGTGGTAGACATTTTATGATGTTGACAATTGTGACATTTTTTGGTGATTTCATGGACGGCAACTTTTATTATTGCGTACACTGGTTGATTGTGCCCTGCCTCTGCGCTGGTGTGATCTGCATTCAGTATTGTTCTGTATTATTCCCCTTGCGCTTACAGTATTTCTGACAAACATTTCCGGCCTGAGTTGCTTATTGGTAGTAATTGCTCTGACGCGTATTTTGTGTGTTCAGGTTAGAGTTTTTGGGTTTGTTTTTGTTTTTCCCCCTGTGCTATAGTTTCTAATAGTATTTATTGAATTTGTATATCCTTGCATTTTGTTTTCTCGATTTACAACAACAGAAAAACATTTCTGACATTATTTAGCCGTTCATTATGGCTCAATCAAATGATCATTGGCCACTGAAGCATGGTTTTCGTATTGGACATCTCAATATTAACCATATTGTGAACAAAATGGCTGATGTTACAGAAATTGTCCAGAACAGTCAGAACACTAACCGAGATTTTCATATGTTCTGCTTTTCTGAGTCCAGACTAAACGACCACATAGACGATAAAGAAGTCTCGATAGCAGGCTTTCATATTATCAGAAAAGATGCATTAGATCGGAAAGAAACAGGCCTCATTGTATATATCAATGAGCATGTTTCTTTTAAACGCCTTACCCGGTACGAAGAATACGGTATAGAATGCGTCTGGCTCGAAGTGAAAATGAAAAAATCTTCTCCTATCGTTGTAGGCTTTTTATATCGTAATCCGTCAGAACCTGCAAACTGGGTTGATAAATTTGTTTGTATGATGGACTCAGTTTGGCTGGAATCCAAAGAAATTATTTTAATGGGCGTCTTCAATATAGATTTATCCAAAGCCAACAAATCATGGACAGAAACATTTTCTCTCTTTAATCTCTCCCAAATTATTGACAGTCCAACCCGCGTTACCCCCTCATCTAGAACCCTCATCTATCACATCTACTCGTCATCTCCCTCGCACATCCAGGAAGTCTGTGTCCCGGTACTTGGTGTCAGTGACCATTATCCCGTTTGCTGTACCTGGTCAAAGAAAGGCGTTAAAATACCCAAACTAGGGCACACATTACTAACATACAGGTCCTTTGCTAAATTTGATGAAGACAAATATATTGGAGACCTTAGGAATGCTCCATTTAGCGACGTATACAACCACACTGACCCTGATGATGCCCTAAACACGTGGTACTCAATTTTTAACAAAATACTAGACAAGCATGCACCTCAGAAAATGAAGAGAACCAAGCACCCGGTTAAGCCAGAATGGCTCACTCCAGAAATACGGGATGCCATGCGCCACAGAGACTATCTTCTTCGCTTAAATCGCTTTGATGAATATAAAAGACACAGGAATAAAGTCACCTACATGATCCGCGATTCCAAGAAAAAATTATTTGAAAAAATTCTAACAAACAGCAAAGATTCTAAAGGCACATGGAAAGCAACTAACCTCTTAACTAAAAAAAACTCACATGCCTGTCCTGTCATTAGTGAGAATATTTCTCCCGATGAATTAAATAACCACTTCTGCACTGTGTACAAAAAAGTCATTACAGCAGATAATTCCTCCGATAACAGTTTAATATTACTGAAACAGTACTGTCAAGATAAAATCACACACAGGGCCAAAGGAGTCCCTTTTATGGCAGTTAGTGAAGTTTTTAAGTCATTATGTCAGCTTAAGCAGTCTAATACAAAAGGTACTGATCGAATACATGGAAAAATAATTCGTCTCTCTGCACCTGTCATTACTGATACTATTACCTACATATATAACATTATTATTGAGAAAAACAAATTCCCAAGGGCATTCAAAGAAGCCAAGGTAATACCATTGTACAAGTCCAGCGAAAGATCTGACCCATCCAATTACAGGCCTATCTCAATTCTTTCTGTTCTCTCAAAACCTGTAGAAAAGCATATAAATGAACATATTATGAAATATTTTCTGACCAATGACTTGCTCCATAAAAACCAGTCTGGGTTTCGGCCAAACCATTCTTGTCACACAGCCTTAACAGAACTCATAGATGCCTGGCTGTCCGATGTAAATTTAAACAAGATTTGTGGTGCTTTGTTTATTGATTTTGCTCAGGCGTTTGATGTAATCAGCCATACCTTACTATTAAAGAAGATGAACCTTTATGGGCTAACAACTGACACGCTTAACTTGATCAGGTCATTCTTGTCTGACCGCCATCAAGTAGTTTCTGTTAAAAATAAGCAGTCAGAAGTCAAGCCAGTTGTATTTGGTGTTCCACAAGGATCTGTTTTAGAGTTCATTCATTCATTCATTCTCTCTCTCTCTCTCTCTCTCTCTCTCTCTCTCTCTCTCTCTCTCTCTCTCTCTCTCTCTCTCTCTCTCTCTCTCTCTCTCTCTCTCTCAATAGTTAATATGAGTTTTTGAGTTGATAATTATTTTGTTTTCGATTGTCTTTGTTGATTTTGTTTTCCCCGAGGGCTGGATGAAAAAAAGTATTGTACTTATTCCATTACCCTCGTTAATAATAAAAAAAATCGTTCGTTCGTTCGTTCGTTCTCTCTCTCTCTCTCTCTCTCTCTCTCTCTCTCTCTCTCTCTCTCTCTCTCTCTCTCTCTCTCTCTCTCTCTCTCTCTCTCTCTCTCTCTCTCTCTCTCCAGCGGTGAGATACTTCGGTTTTTGCGTATGTGTGTTGTGTGCTATAGTAACCGTAACATGTGTTCCTCTTTCTCTGTGTGTTGCAGTAGCCCTAACGTGTGTTCCTCTTTCTCTGTGTGTTGCAGTAGCCCTAACGTGTGTTCCTCTTTCTCTGTGTGTTGCAGTAGCCCTAGTGTGTGTTCCTCTTTCTCTGTGTGTTGCAGTAGCCCTAACGTGTGTTCCTCTTTCTCTGTGTGTTGCAGTAGCCCTAACGTGTCGTATTTCTATGTGTGTTGTTGTAGCCTGTGCATGCTGTCTGAGTGTTGCAGCAGCCCTAACGTGTTGTCCTGTTTCTCTGTGTCTTCAGTAGCCCTAATGTGTTGTCCTGTTTCTCTGTGTCTTCAGTAGCCCTAACGGTTTGTCCTGTTTCTCTGTGTCTTCAGTAGCCCTAATGTGTTGTCCTGTTTCTCTGTGTCTTCAGTAGCCCTAATGTGTTGTCCTGTTTCTCTGTGTCTTCAGTAGCCCTAACGTGTTGTCCTGTTTCTCTGTGTCTTCAGTAGCCCTAATGTGTTGTCCTGTTTCTCTGTGTCTTCAGTAGCCCTAACGTGTTGTCCTGTTTCTCTGTGTCTTCAGTAGCCCTAATGTGTTGTCCTGTTTCTCTGTGTCTTCAGTAGCCCTAACGTGTTGTCCTGTTTCTCTGTGTCTTCAGTAGCCCTAACGTGTTGTCCTGTTTCTCTGTCTTGCAGCCTGGCAGTGAAGAGCGGCAACACTCAGCAGGAACGAAGCAAAGATGCCAGGCTGAGCAACTTGCAAGAAAAGGATGAACCGTGAGTAATGGACTCTCCCTTTGCTCGCCCCTACACCAGTTTTCCCTGCTACCCGAACTCTTCACCCGGTTTTAACTCTAATCCCTACCCCATCCCTGCCTCAACTCTCACTCCTACCGTCCTCTTACCACTACTTTAACCCTATCCTTACACTGGCGTATTGTGAATGCTTTCGTTAAGGTCGCATCTGCTGAAAACCCAGAACTGTCAAACGAGCTTCGTTTAATAGTGTTATTGCCAGCAGCGGGTCAGAGCATAGGGACATGATTTGTCCGCTGTCAGGAATCCCTTCTTTTCCATTATCTGCCTTGCCGATCATTTCCACTTCTTTTGTTCCAGATCTTTTCTCCGCTTTTTCCTTTTGTTGTATGTGGCTAACGCAGGTTGCAGTGTGAGCTGGTGAAATAAAACAGGTCAACCTGCTTTTCGATTGATGCAGGTTCCTGTGTCGAGTTTGCGTGGAGTATGAACGGGCTCCAAAATATGCTATTACGTATAAGAACAGCTGTAATCATACTTATTAGACCATGAGCCAGCCTGTCCCCCCCCCCCCCCCCCCCCCCCCCGGGGGAATTTACCACATGGTAATTTCTGGGTACCTTGACCATCAAAGTACACAGTTCAGGTTGTCTGCAAGTGAGCTGTTGCTGTTTGTGTCTATGGTGCTGGTTCTAATAAATGTACTATATGGAATTCCAAATTGCGATGACCTTGTCTCTTAGCAACTCATTTATTATGACAAAAAAAAGGCCATTTCCATATATTGTTTTATTGTTTGAACAGTTTAATATGTTGTAGCTTTCCGTTTCTCTTTGTCTTAAATGTGTCCTTGTTATTGGGCACTGCGGACGCAGAAATGTTAAGGTCCCCTCTGTTAAACCCCCAGAGCTGACGAATGTTTTTCCTTAAAACCGCGGAGTAGGTCAGAATCTAGCCAAGTATGCTTAGTCAGTGCCATAATTTCTTCCTTGTCCTAATTTCCGCTTCCCTGGTCCATTCACCTTCATTTTTTCCAAATCCTCTCCATACTTTTCAATTGCGTTAGTCTTGGCTGAAGCGAATTCCCGCGTTAGCCTGCGAAATAAAATATGTCACACTGCTCATAGTCAATTGATTTAAGCAGGTTCTCATATTGAGTGCCTGCAGAATAGGCACTAAAACGTGTGTTACTGTGCCTCAAAAAGGTGATTTAGACATACTTGTGATCTGATCAATAGTTCTTTAATTTTGTACTGAATGCGTTACAGGGAATCTGTCTGGAAGTATCTTTTGCAGTTGTAGATAGTGATATGTGCTAATTATTGACTGTTTTGTCTGGGATGTTTGCTATTGATTGTGTTCTGTGTAGAACAGTGAGCCAGCTTTTTGCTTGTAAGAAACTGTGACTGTGATTTGTCCTGAAGTGACCTTGTGCGGTTGATGAGGTACACAAATCCAAGAGCTAAATAACTTAAACATGTGCAATGGTCCAGTCCTGATATGGTGGATGAAATATATGAGTATATACCGAATCTGCATGGGAAGCACACATTGTGCTACTTTATGAATGACTGCAGAATTATTTTAAAACAAAAGAACCCATCGGAAGGGAGTGATGTAAGATCCTCCAAAAAGCGAGAACAGCAAATCCGTCAGCAACCACAATGCTAGCTGTTGCCTAGTGACAGATGTCTTGTTTGTGAAAAGACTTGAATACAAGAAAACGACATGTTGAAAACATTAGTCAAATGTGTGTCAAAAACAGCTGAGGAGAAGCTCATTTCCATGTCACCTGTCGGAGAGATTACACTCGAGAGGATGACAGACACCAGGAAACCATCAAAGACACTAAAACCATTGAAGAGCAAGCTTCCAACAAGACCATATAAACATTATTTTCAGTACATCGTTCAGTATGTTATGGGCAGAATCGTTTAGAGATAAGAGATTACCACGTTAAGGAAAAATTATGAAACTGGAACATTCCATGCATCTTATCTGTAGAGGTAAATAAGTGATAGATGTCAACAAAATGTGTCAACACACCTCGTCCTTGTTGAACAGTCACAATGCAACCATGCAGAGATGCATTGATTATGCACATCGTAAGGGCCAGCTTTCAAGCACTCTTGATATTCCGCAGTTAAGGCAACTAAAACCATTCCTCGAGCAGATAGCCATGGCTTGCATACTGTGAATGGAAAAGTGGGAGGTATACTGGACAGACTGTTTTTTCATGCCGCAAGACCTGGTTGAAATCCAGGTGGAGCAGCCCCAAAAGGAAGATAACTATCAAGAATACACAGAGCTTGAGAATCTTGATGGCTTCAGGTTTGAGGCTGACATATATGTCTAAGCTGGACATGCATTCAGTGTCACTCAAAGTAAGGGACATTCAGGTTTGGCAACCTTCTATGGCACCGGCTTTAGTATCTTTGGCTGGGAAAAATACACCCAAGCTATAATGATAAGCAGTAAGAAATAAAGAGAGTAATGCGCTTTTTTCTTCTTCTTCTTCTTTTTTTTCTTTATCAGATAACAATTTCAGAAAGTCAATAATGATCTGTCAAATGATTGACAGTGTGGACAATCACTTTGGTGAATATCTTTGACATTTCCTAGTTGTTCGTCTGTATTCTTGGCATAATAGCAAAGAGCCTGCTGACTGCAAGCTGACACATGAAACTGTCCAGCATGCTGAATTAAGCCAACCAGAGATGCGATCCGGTGGCATCAGGCTCCTAAATCTAAACTGTTTTACTGAAACATAACAAAGGCAAAGCTGGTAAGTTTTACATTATTATTATTGATCGCTTTTATATAGTGCTATTCTCCGCTTTCAAGCACTCACTGCGCTCGCATGTGATTCTACATGAGTGAATAGCTTTTTATAGCGCGTTTTTGAGTATCCACCGGTGGTGTACTTACAGCGCTGGCATGGCTGGTGCCACATGAAACTGCTGCCATCTCGGCGTGTTCTGTGTACACCATACAACCATGCACCATGTCATTTCATGCAAAGCCACATACGTAAGGTGTATGCATGTTTAGCTGTAACCTGCCAC
Organism: Alviniconcha strummeri; assembly: GCA_963584105.1. Lineage (NCBI taxonomy): Eukaryota > Metazoa > Mollusca > Gastropoda > Provannidae > Alviniconcha > Alviniconcha strummeri. The sequence goes on along the minus strand of OY757545.1, from coordinate 26,351,053 downwards.
CTGCACTTTTGGCGGAATGACCGGGGTCTTTTACGTGCTACTGCAGTAACACGGGGGTGGAACGGACACCGAAATAAGAGTCAGCACAGAAAGTTGACCATGGAGAAATTTTTTCTCCCGCCGCTCCTGCAGAGATTCGAACCGGCGCTCTAACCACTGAGTTATCCCCGCCCCCGTACATACATTGGGTATGTTTCTCGCCTATCTTCCATGGGGTATAGAGTACTGTGAAACTGATTTCAGGTTAAATGGAGGTAGACCAGTGAATAAGACAGCACCTGTAGCGGTTTTGTGGAAGTAGTTTATTGAGATTTAAACATAGGTGCATTTTTGTAAAAGGTTGCTTAACTTTTGAACTTGAGTATATTCTATTCCGTGACGTCATCCATTAATGCAGGTGTTAATCAAAAATTCTCTGTGACTCTTTCAGTCGCCATGATATATTTGGTGGTAAATGAAGTACTTTTGTTCAATATTTTTACACGAGCACTGTACAAAATTATGCAACGTGATATTTTTTCTTTTTTAATCTTCATTAATCCCACACGCGTAATTCAGGCCACCATACCTGGGTAAGACAACAGCAGCCGCAAGAGCAGTGCTACCCACTGATACCAGCATGTGCAGTATTTCTGTGTGTCCAAAGCATGGTATAGCTGCCTGTTGTTTGGGATTTGTAGCGGACACGCCCATTTTAATAGATGCCATTAAGCTGCTATGTACCATCTCAGATAATCCCTAAAAGCAGAATAGTTCATCTTGCAGACAAACAGATATTGAAAA
>OY757545.1:26325270-26347770 GCA_963584105.1 Alviniconcha strummeri | reverse complement strand
CTGCCTGTGTCAAGGCTCGCGCCTCTGCCTGTGTCAAGGCTCGCGCCTCTGCCTGTGTCAAGGCTCACGCCTCTGCCTGTGTCAAGGCTCGCGCCTCTGCCTGTGTCAAGGCTCACGCCTCTGCCTGTGTCAAGGCTCGCGCCTCTGCCTGTGTCAAGGCTCGCGCCTCTGCCTGTGTCAAGGCTCACGCGTTCATACCAGCTTCTGTTGCAGTGTTCCGTTGAAATAAATGCTATCTATGACACATAGTAATCTGTTTGTCGTTGTTGCTCTGTTACACCTTGAAATGTGTGTAAAGTTTAGAGTGACATGTAATGTAGAAACAAATCTATTCAAGCCAAAACGAAAGGCAGCTCTGCGAAGTAAGTATTGTATTTCGTTTCATGTTTTCATGAAATAAAGTAAAATTTCAGAAGTTTTTTTTTTTTTTTTTTTTTTTTTTTTTTAATGATTTGACAAATCATTGATACTGTGGACGATTATTTTTGTTGATAGCTTTGAAATTTCCTTGCTGGTTGTGTGTGTACCTGACAAAGAGCTTGCTGACTGCAGTTTCATGCCAGAGCTTTGCCGTCCAGTGGCATCGGTTTAACGACTCCTAAACCTGAATTCTTTCACCCGTACGTAATGCTGCCAAAACTGCTCATTGTTACACAGACCGGGTGCGCTTCTCACGTGCTTGCCCTCCAGATGGTGTAGAGCATTGTGAAACTGATTGCATGTTGAATGGAGGCTGTCCAGACTACTGCATGCTGAATGGAGGCTGTCCAGACTACTGCATGTTGAATGGAGGCTGTCCAGACTACTGCATGCTGAATGGAGGATGTCCAGACTACTGCATGCTGAATGGAGGCTGTCCAGACTACTGCATGTTGAATGGAGGCTGTCCAGACTACTGCATGCTGAATGGAGGATGTCCAGACTATCGCATGTTGAATGGAGGCTGTCCAGACTACTGCATGCTGAATGGAGGCTGTCCAAACTACTGCATGCTGAATGGAGGCTGTCCAGACTATCGCATGTTGAATGGAGGCTGTCCAGACTACTGCATGCTGAATGGAGGCTGTCCAAACTACTGCATGCTGAATGGAGGCTGTCCAGACTATCGCATGTTGAATGGAGGCTGTCCAGACTACTGCATGCTGAATGGAGGCTGTCCAGACTACTGTATGCTGAATGGAGGCTGTCCAAACTACTGCATGCTGAATGGAGGCTGTCCAAACTACTGCATGTTGAATGGAGGATGTCCAGACTACTGCATGCTGAATGGAGGCTGTCCAGACTACTGCATGTTGAATGGAGGCTGACGACTGAGTATTGCGTGTTGAAGGGAGGCTGACCACTGAGTATTGCGTGTTGAATGGAGTCTGACCACTGAGTATTGCATGCTGAAAGGAGGTTGACCACTGATTAAACCTTTCACCTGTAGAGGTTCTGTGGGTGTCGTTTATTGAGGTTTGGACATCTGTGCATTATTGTAAACAGTTGTTTAACTATTGAGCTTGAGTATATTTCTTTAAGGAAAAGCGAAGAATGGTGACAAAGAACATATTACTAAATGAACAAAGGATCTTCCCACCTGAGCTATGAAAATATCGATGAAATGGCATTGCTTGGTGTATGTTTCAGGAGGTCGGAAACTGTTCCGAGAGTTTCTTCGTTCTGAGTACAGCGAGGAAAACATGCTGTTTTGGTTGGCCTGCGAAGAGCTCAAAATGGAAAACAACCCCGAACTGGTGGAAGAAAAGGCGCGCTTGATATACGAAGATTATATATCTATATTATCACCAAAAGAGGTAGGTTCTTCCTGAGCCACACGCACACACACACACACACACACGCACGCACGCACGCACGCACGCACGCACGCACGCACGCACGCACGCACACACTTGCCCTTGGATACTTAGGGCCTGTAGGTCTCGACGTCCGGAAATGTGCATAACTTGTGTGGGTTTGTAAAATATCAGTGCAATGTTTGTCGGAGTTTGTGGGAGTGCGCCCTTTCATAACTGAACTTTCTCAGCAGATTGATTTTGTCGTTTGGAATTTCTCTGCGTGTTTTAGTTCTCGTCGTCTTTCAAAGAGTATCCGCTTAATCGTTTCATGCATCGTGAAAAAGGCGTTTTCTTGGATGTTTTCACAGCTTTTGTGTGGTGGCTTGCTGTATCATTTGTGTGGTGTTTGCATCGTTTGTGTGGTGGTTTGGTGTATCATTTGTGTGGCGTTTGCATCGTTTGTGTGGTGGTTTGGTGTATCATTTGTGTGGTGTTTGCATCGTTTGTGTGGTGGTTTGGAGTATCATTTGTGTGGTGTTTGCATCGTTTGTGTGCGAGCCGAGGGGAACTGAAAAGTTTTGTCCTCAAGGTGAAGGGTTTCACGTCTTTATTAAACAAAAATATTGAACTTATAGATACGTCCTTAGAACTCACCTGTGCCCTAATGTTAATACCTTTTCAAACCATAATCACACACACACACACACACACACACACACACACACACACACACACACACACACACACACACACACACACACGTGTACACACTCACACGCGCGCGCGCGCGCACGCACACGCACGCACGCACGCACGCACGCACGCACGCACGCACACACACACACACACACACACACACACACACACACACACACACACACACCATACAACACATTCTGTTATGTACTTAACCTGATGTGTTGGTGTATTGTCACGAGGAGTATTATGCTTAAAGAACGGGTTGCTATTTTCAATATGAAGGTCAGAGTGAACGTAGAATCTTCCAACAAATGTCCGCACGTTGCTTCCTTCCGCCGTTCTTCACGTGCCCCGCTGACAGTATTGTCAATGGTCTTCATGGCCCTGTGTTTCTTTTTGTTTTCATGTCAATTTTTAAAATTGTCAGTGGCCTTCACAGCCCAATGTTTCTGTGTGTTTTCATGTAAATTTTTAAAATTGTCAGTGGCCTCCACAGCCCTATGTTTCTGTGTTTTCATGTAAATTTTTAAAATTGTCAGTGGCCTCCACAGCCCTATGTTTCTGTGTTTTCATGTCAGTTTTTAATATTGTCAGTGGCTTTCACAACCCTATGTTTCTGTGTTTTCATGTCAATTTTTAATATTGTCAGTGACCTTCCCAGCTCTGTGTTTCTGTGTTTTCATGTCAATTTTTAATATTGACAATGACCTTCACAGCCTCGAGTTTCTGTGTACTTTCATGTTAATTTTTAATATCATCAACGATCTTCACGGCCCTGTGTTTCTGTGTTTTCGTGTCAATTTTTAATATTGTCAACGGTCTTCACGGTCCTATGTTTCTGTGTGTTTTCGTGTCAATTTTTAATATTATCAACTGTCTTCACGGCCCTGTGTTTCTGTGTGTTTTCGTGTCGATTTGTAATAATGTCAATGGTCTTCACAACTCGATGTTTCCGTGTACTTTCATGTCAATGGTCTTCACAGCCCTGTGTTTTCATGTGAATGTTTAGTATTGTCAACGACCTTGACAACCTGTGTTTCTGTATATTTTCATGTCAGTGGTCTTGACAACCTGTGTTTCTGTATCTTCTCATGTCAGTGGCCTTGACAGCCCCATGTTTTTGTATGTTTTTGTGTGTTTTCATGTCAGTGGTCTTGACAACCTGTGTTTTTGTATGTTCTCATGTCAGTGGCCTTGACAACCTCGTGTTTTTGTATGTTTTCATGTCAGTGGTCTTGACAATTGTGTTTTTGTATGTTTCTGTATGTTTTCATGTCATTGGTCTTGAAAACCCTGTTTCTGTGTGTTTTTATGTCAGTGGACTTTATGCGTGTTTTCATGTCAGTGGTCTTGACAACCAGTGTTTCCCTATGTGTTTATGTCAGTGGTCTTGGCATCCTTGTATTTCTGTGTATTTTCATGTCAGTGATCTTGACAACCCTGTGTTTCTCTATGTTTTCATGTCAGTGGTCTCGACAGCTTTGTGTTTCTCTATGTTTTCATGTCAATGATCTTGACAACCCTGTGTTTCTCTGTGTTTTCATGTCAATGATCTTGACAACCCTGTGTTTCTCTGTGTTTTCATGTCAGTGATCTTGACAACCCTGTGTTTCTCTCTGTTTTCATGTCAATGATCTTGACAACCCTGTGTTTCTCTGTGTTTTCCTGTCACTGATCTTGACAACCCTGTGTTTCTCTCTGTTTTCATGTCAATGATCTTGACAACCCTGTGTTTCTCTGTGTTTACATGTCAATGATCTTGACAACCCTTTGTTTCTCTCTGTTTTCATGTCAGTGATCTTGACAACCCTGTGTTTCTCTGTGTTTACATGTCAGTGATCTTGACAACCCTGTGTTTCTCTCTGGTTACAGGTTAGTTTAGATTCCCGCGTGCGCGAGGTGATAAACCGGAACATGGTGGAGCCCACGCCGCACACATTTGACGAAGCACAACTGCAAATCTTCACGCTAATGCATCGAGACTCCTATCCCCGATTCCTTAACTCTCAGATCTACAAGAGACTGTTGCAGCAGTACCAGTCCACGTGAGCAGAGTGGCGCCCCCTCCTCAAAGTCGAACTTCTTTCTCGGTTTGCATCGCGTCCTCACGCGACACGCCTGCACGCGCTAAACCACCGGTTGCCCGGATGTGATGTTGGGCAGGAGTGTGTCTGTGAGCCGCCATGGCGGGAAAGCATTATGGGATAGATGTCATGGCGGCGGGGAAGACTCGTTGGCTCGCGCTGCAGAGTTTCTTTCTTGGACTCGCCTTCTTCTCCACATTTCACCCAAGTCCGGCCCTCGTCTCGTGTGTGTGCGGGGAGTGGATGGAGGGAGGAGGGGGGCGGACAGGGAGAGGTGCGCCATGGACTCAAGGGAATCAGCTTGAGGAACGGCTTGTGACTCGGGATGTCCATACTACAAGAGTGTACGAAAATAACTCCTTTACCACGAAATAGAATACTTCCTCCATTTTTTATGGATTTTATTGGGTTTTTTGTTTGGCTCCAACTTTTTATTATGTGACAAACAATCAGCAGAGACATCACATGCTTGTTACGTTGGTTTGTTTCATTATGATTATTTTGTACAAAATTATTTTAGAGGATGGATGTGTTTACTTATGGTGTCATTCCTGATATGAATGTTTATTATGTGCCCGTCTAAGACTGGCCGTGTTTCTACGTGGCTCTGTATAGTGTAGGCTCGCAGGGACTGTGGTAGTGAATTTTTAAAACGAATGTTTGCTGCTTGCAAGCGGAAGTGATATGTTGGATGAATCTTCATCTTTGTGACATTTGGCACGCAACTCGGTGTGCTCTACTTTGGCAGACATCGCTCGCTGGTGTTTGCTGGGCCGTCACGACCTGTGTACTGCTCGCCAGTTCACAAGCAACCGTGACCTGGCGTGCGGTCCGACTGGACCCACTGCCCAGTCTGTGGCCGTAGCTCCTGGCTGTCTGTCTGCAAGTGACGGGGCGGGACGGTCTTCAGTGGTCAGACTTGACAGGGAATCCAAACTCAGTTATCAGTCAAACACCTACGGCCGACTAGGCTATAGACCGAATCATTCAAGCACCTTGTAGTACTGTAACTGTTAGGTATGCATCCTCATAGTAGTGGTACCATTGCAGTATGTCTCTTTGTGGTATTGTTGCCTTTCAGAGCTGCATCCTTATGGGATTGGTACCATTTAGATATGTATCGATTCAACAAGGCACCACAAGTCATTTTACTGCATAAAAGTCTGGCTTTTTATCACATACCCCCCCAACAGATTGTCTGTTCAAATGTAGGCGCCGTTACCGCTACTGGAGTTTGTTCCGGCTCATCTAAGCTGCCCTGGGAGTGCCAGACACCCGATTGGCTCCACTGCCCTGGGAGTGCCAGACACCCGACTGGCTCCACTGCCCTGGGAGTGCCAGACACCCGACTGGCTCCACTGCCCTGGGAGTGCCAGACACCCGACTGGCTCCACTGGTGAAGCGCTCGTCGGGCTGGGACAGAGTGGTCAGTCAAAGACGTTAGGCAACGCTTTGGCTGTTCAGGCTTCTGCGTTCATATCTCCCACTTCCTGTAAGCATCTTCTATCATCCTAGCCTCCACAGTGGCACAGTCACCATCCTAGCCTCCACAGTGGCACAGTCACCATCCCAGCCTCCACAGCGGCACAGTCACCATCCTAGCCTCCACAGTGGCACAGTCACCATCCTAGCCTCCACAGTGGCACAGCACCGTCCTAACCTCCACAGTGGCAGTCACCATCCTATCGCCATCCTAGCCTCCACAGTGGCACAGTCACCGTCCTAGCCTCCACAGCGGTACTGTCACCATCCTAGCCTCCACAGTGGCACAGTCACCATCCTAGCCTCCACAGCGGCACAGTCACCATCCTATCGCCATCCTAGCCTCCACAGTGGCACAGTCACCATCCTAGCCTCCACAGCGGCACAGTCACCATCCTAGCCTCCACAGCGGCACAGTCACCATCCTAGCCTCCACAGTGGCACACAGTAACGGCTCCATGCTTAAGGTAGAAATGGAAAGTCGCTCGGAAGCTGACCACTCCATACTGAAATGTTTGCGTAATGAAAACTGGACAGCTTTTGGTAGACCGGTCCCTTGTTAAGGTGTGTTGTATAATGCTTGCATATTTGTCTGAAAGGCTGGTTCCAATATCCGTTTGTGTCGGATTAACGTGATTTATTTTGACAGGTTGACTGTTTGTGTCGGATTGACGTGATTTATTTTGACAGGTTGACTGTTTGTGTCGGATTGACGTGATTTATTTTGACAGGTTGACTGGTTGTATGGTGCCGTCTGAAGGGTGGGCTGTCTCTACAGCAGCCTTCTTACTGTCGGTTGTCTTGCTTGATCCCATGTCTTAATACGAGTGTGTCTCTGAGTGTGTGTGTGTGTGTGTGCGTGTGTGTGTGTGTGTGTGTGTGTGTGTGTGTGTGTGTGTGTGTGTGTGTGTGTGTGTGTGTGAAGGGCTATGTAGTGTGGGTGCGTAAGCCGACACTCCCGAAACGGGTATTTTTGTCATCGATAATCCTCGTGACTATTGTGGGTTTGTGTTGTCTTGTTACAATCATTATTCCCTGTTGATGCTGTCGCCTCTCCCATCGCTCCAAACACTACTGCCGGACCAGAAACTAGCTGTTGTACCTCCGCATCTCCACGTTTTGGACCGCTCTCTCTCTCTCTCTCTCTCTCTCTCTCTCTCTCTCTCTCTCTCTCTCTCTCTCTCTCTCTCTCTCTCTCTCTCTCTCTCTCTCTCTCTCTCTCTCTCTCTCTTTCTCTCTCTCTCTCTCTGCTGATCCCCCCGTCTCTCCCTTCCCCGCTCTCTGTCTTGGAGTGCCACTGGCTGGATGGATGTGTGGTGGTGTGTGGTGGGTTTTTTGTGCTTGTCTTGAAACTAAGGGAAGATCTACTGACTTGAATTGGGCCATGCTCCGTCCCTAGTCCCTAAGGGTGGTTGGTGTCCAGCACTGCTTCTCAGCCCCCCCTCCCCTCCCCTCCCCTCCCCTCCCCTGTGCTGAATTAGGCATTGCAAAAAAAAAGAAGAAAAAAAGGATACGATATTTGTGCCAAAGATCGCGTAGTTGATAACAGACATCAATGTTGATGTTGTTGTCACATGGAGATAGTCCTTCATATCAAACGACGATTGTCGCCAATTATGAGTTTGTGCAAATCTTTGCCTGTGAACGATACAGTCAGAGGGGAAAAAATCAATAAGGCCGTTTTAACACACAGTGTTACAGAACAGGAGCATACACCAAGAGATGACACAGTTTTCTTCTGTAGTGACGCCATCTACAGACATTAATAAATGTCACAGGGTTTCAAGCTGTAGGTTGTATTTACACACCACAAGGGATTCCACAGAGTGTTAATAGGTTGTATTTACATGCCACAGGGAATTCCTCAGAGTGTTAAATTGTAGTTAGGTCGTATTTACATGCCACAAGCAATACAGAATGTTAACCTGTAGGTGGGTTGTATTTACGTGCCACAAGGAATACCACAGAGTGTTAAACTGTATTTTTGGTGTATTTACAGTATACCGGTTCGACATATTTTCACACAGCAAGAGATAACACAGTTTGTCAAACTATAGTTATCCTGAAGTAGAGTAAGAGATGATGGCACAGACTGTCAGACTGTGGTAAGACTGTCAGCAAGAGATGATGACAGACCGTCAGACAATGGTTAGACTGACGTGCAGCAAGAGGTGACGACACCCAGTGTCAGACGGTGGGTAGATTGACGTGCAGCAAGATATGATGACACAGACCATGGTTAGATTGATGTGCAGCAAGATTTGATGACACAGACCATGGTTTGATTGACGTACACCTGCAGCAAGAGATGATAACACAGACTTTCAGACCGTGGTTAGATTGACATACAGCAAGAGATGACGACACAGACTGTCAGACCATGGTTAGATTGACATACAGCAAGAGATGACGACACAGACTGTCAGACCATGGTTAGGTTGACATACAGCAAGAGATGACGACACAGATTGTCAGACCATGGTTAGATTGACATACAGCAAGAGATGACGACACAGACTGTCAGACCATGGTTAGATTGACATACAGCAAGAGATGACGACACAGACTGTCAGATGGTAGTTGTTTTGAGGTACAGCGAGAGCTAATACTGTGAAATTGATCATGCACAATGACTACGCAATATATTCCTCTCTATATTTCATTGTTGGTACTGTTGGATTTTGATTGTTACTTGTAAGGAGAACAAATTTGTCTTGTGCGCCGGACAAAGTTTATTCACTGATCTTCCGTTTTTTAATAGCCTGTTGATTGTGTTGTAGAATTTAGTGAGTGCATGACTTTAGCACACACACAACCGAGTTGTTAATTTATTTATATTATTGGTTCATTTCGTGTCTATGTGCTCTTGTCTGCTTTTTTTTTGTGTGTGTGTGTGTGTGTGTGTGTGTGTGTGTGTGTGTGTGTGTGTGTGTGTGTGTGTGTGTGTGTGTGTGTTGTTGTGTTTTTAGTTGTCTATTGACTCCTTGAAAATTGTGAGTATAATAAATGGTAGACCGGGTTTGACAAGCGCTATAACAGTGGGATTTCTCAAACACAAGGAATTTCATGAATGTCAAGCTTCGCATGAAATTAATCAGGCTACTCGCTCAGCCTATAACTGGTTGTGTTTTTTTCTTTTACTTGGCCGTCTTTAAGCACTTTCAAAAGGAGAGAAAGCTCCTGGCTGTAGCCTTATTACCTTGAGCTCTGTTTAAGCTTACCACGATAATTAGTTGCACCGAGCTTCGCCGATTCACTTCATCAAACCAGTTTTGGAGACCTTGGCACAATTCAAGATCGCTGCAACGTTAGAGAGACGAAACTGAAAGTTGCGTTTTGTTTGCAAGTTCCTGTCCTATTGTGTTGAAACCATGCCAGTTTGTGTGAATATTTGATAGAATGGCAGTGTTGCGCGCTAACGTACAGGCAGAGTCTTTTAAAGAATTCCGCAGATACACGAACTCTCCAAATTCTTCGTTCTAATTCCAAAACGCTAGCAGGCCAGAAATCACTCTGTCGATCCGTCTGCGTGGAATGATTTTCCTTGCAGTCTTCGCCATTGTCAGTCTCCAACATCATTTAGACAGGTCCTAACAAGCCTCATCTCTTCCACTCCAGCTTCTAACCTCTTGACCCCGTGCCTCTGGCATCTTCTCCTGCATGCATGTCTGTATGCGTGTGTGTGTGTGTGTGTGTGTGTGTGTGTGTGTGTGTGTGTGTGTGTGTGTGTGTGTGTGTGTACGTGTGTGTGTGTGTGTGTGTGTGTGTGTGTGTGTGCGCGCGCGCGCGCGCGCGCGTGCGTGTGGAGGGGGGGATCAGTATGGGTGTAATGTTGTGTTTGGTTGATTAGTGTTTTCCTATTGTACACCCCTGTCACTGTCGTGTTCCTTGGTAGGCCAGGTGTGTCATAACTGTCCTTTATTATTACTAACTGTAGGGTGTGGAGTGTAGTCAGTGGACATAATTGTCCTTTAGTATTACTAACTTTAGGGCGTGGGGTGTAGTCAGTGGACATAATTGCCCTTTAGTATTACTAACTTTAGGGCGTATTGTGTGGTCAGTGGACATAACTTTCCTTTATTATTACTAACTTTTGGGTGTGGGGTGTAGTCAGTGGACATAACTGTCCTTAAGCATGTCTAACTTTAGGGTGTAGTCAGTGGACATAACTGTCCTTTAGTATGACTAACTTTAGGGTATAGTCAGTGGACACAACTGTTCTTTAGTATTACTAACGTTAGTGCGTGGGGTGTAGTCAGTGGACATAACCGTCCTTTAGTATTACTAACGTTAGGGCGTGGGGTGTAGTCAGTGGACGTAACTGTCCTTAAGTATGACTAACTTTAGGGCGTGGGGTGTAGTCAGTGGACATAACCGTCCTTTAGTATTACTAACTTTAGGGCATGGGGTGTAGTCAGTGGACATAACTGTCCTTTAGTATTACTAACTTTAGGGCATGGGGTGTAGTCAGTGGATATAACTGTCCTTTATTATTACTAACTTTGGGGTCTGGGTCGTAGTCAGTGGACATAACTGTCCTTAAGTATGACTAACTTTAGGGTGTAGTCAGTTGACATAACTGTCCTTTAGTATGACTAACTTTAAGGTATAGTCGGTGGACACAACTGGCGACGTTCCTGACACCTAAAGGTTGACGACTCTCACTTTTCAGCCGGAGCTTTGAAACTTTGTGTGCTGATAACCTTAACTGGCTTCTTGCTGATAACCTTAACTGGCTTCTTGCTAATAACCTTAACTGGGCTTCATGCGGATAACTTTCATTTGGTTTGACCTCTTCGTGCCGGTTTTATTATCGTGGTCTAGTGTCATGGTTATGGTAGAATCCAAAGTGTCCAGAAAGAGATCTGCCTACTTTTTCCGTTTTAAATATCAGTCAGATGGGATCTGTTCTTTTCGTTGGCTTCAAAATCTGCTTGTTTATTTACCTCGAAAAAGCAAATGTTGCGTGATAGAATGTGTCGTCAACCAAGAGTGTTATAATCAGAATTAGGTGACGAAACGAACAGCAAGATATACCTTGTCAGTGACTGACAAAGCGATTTCATGATCACGAGAAGTTGTTCAGTTCATCTGTTTACATGTTTTTCTTCCTCCTCCTCCTCCCCACCAAACTGGAGTTTGCCTGAAAAACAGCAGACGACATAAAATGAAGAACAACTCAGAAGCAAATTTATGATAATTACCAGGTTGGATTTCGAGATCATTTTAGCATTGGAAGTATTAAACTGAAAATTACATATTATCAGCACGTTTGTTTGTTTGTTTTTTGTTTTTGTTTTCGCGTGTGTGTGTGTTTTGTTTGTTTGTTTTTTAATCAATTTCATTGGTGAACAATAATGTGTGCAAAACGTAAACGAAAGTTCATTTTTTGTTGTTTTAGTTATTTACTTTGTTTTTGTTACTGTTGTTTTTGTTTGTTTGGTCGTTGTTGTTGTTTGCGTTTTTGGTGTGTGTGTGTTTTGTTTGTTGGTGTTGTTGTTTTCGGGGGTGATTTTGTGTGAATGTATGTGTGTGTTTTGTGTGTGTGTGTGTGTGTGTGTTGTTGTTGTTGTTGTTGTTGTTGTTGTTGTCGTCATCGTCGTCGTCGTTGTTGTTGTTTGTTGCTGTTCTTTGTTCGTTTGATTATTTTTTATTTTGTGTTTGTTGTTGTTCGTTTGTTTGTTTTTGTTTGTTTGGGGGGATGTCAAAATTAAATATACATAAGGAGAGAGAGAGGTCTGTTTCACTCTGACATCATTGCTGACATTTGCGGTCTGAATTGTTTCCGTCTGATTGTGACGGGAAACGTGTGAACATACAGGATACATTAACAGGAAAAAGTGCTGTGAGGGGAACTCTTCAAAATAATGTGTTTCTTTCCCTTCTCTTTATTCGGTATGAAACATTAAGAGAATGAGTAACCTTTGCAAAGGTCAACGCTCGTATAATAGTTTATAACAGATTCCTGTTATTGTTTTTCCTTGCTGGTTTCTTCCTTTGGACTGCGAGTCGTCTGAGCTTTTGCTGTTCTTGTTTCACCAGAAGGGGCTTGTCCAGCCTCTGTTGCCGATTGACCTTTTCAATCACATGGAAATTAGCACGAACCAAAGTGAACCTTATTGAACGAACATTTGGTGTCTTCAGACTCGGCTGACTCCTATCCAGGAATCAAAGAACATTTATTTTACTGGTTTTCATTAATACTGCACATTCATTTATTTTCAATCCTGTATGATTTCCAGTGTTCCAGTTCCACACTTCTATTCAAACCCAATTCCACTTGCCCCCCCACCCCCCACCCCACCCCCCACCCCACCCCCTTTACCTCACTCCGCTTGTGAGTGCATCCACCTGTTGTATCACCCCACCACCACCACCACCTTCCTCTTGCATTGCTAATGTCAACAGTACGGTCTCCAGCACCCTTCCTTACGCAAGACTCAGCACCAGCTATTCGCGTCCTGTGCGTCATAGTCTGTGATGTCATTATTGTTAGTATCGGAAGCAGCTAATCTAGCAATACACACGCTCACTCACTCAAACACACACACACACACACACACACACACACACACACACACACACACACACACACACACACACACACACACGCGCGCGCGCGCGCGCGCGCGCGCAATGTATAATTTATATAGAAAGAGAGGGGGGAGAGATACTGTCTAAATACTGAGAACAGTTATAGCTTGTTGTTGCTCTGCTTATCGGGCTTTTTGCTCATTTCCACTGGCCAAGCCAGCATGGTGAGTCCACTGGCCAAGCCAGCATGGTGAGTCCACTGGCCAAGCCAGCATGGTGAGTCCACTGGCCAAGCCAGCATGGTGAGTCCACTGGCCAAGCCAGCATGGTGAGTCCACTGGCCAAGCCAGCATGGTGAATCCACTGGACAAGCCAGCATGGTGAGTCCACTGGCCAAGCCAGTATGGTGAATCCACTGGCCAAGCCAGCATGGTGAATCCACTGGCCAAGCCAGCATGGTGAGTCTACTCTGGCTTTTGGAATAGTGTATCAAAGAACTGATTTTTGAAAGTGGGGAAAAGTGTTGTCAACTGTCATGTTTGCGTCGTTTACGCGAGTAAATTTGTTTATGATTTTTTATTTCCGCCTTTTTATTGTTTTAAATACGAGCTGTTGGTTTAGTCCTAAATAACGCGCAAGAAAGCCGTTTTAAATAAGAGAGAGGGAGGTAGAGAGGGTGAGTGCGTTGTTTGTTTGTTTGTGTGTGTGTGTGTGTGTGTGTGTGTGTGTGTGTGTGTGTGTGTGTGTGTGTGTGTGTGTGTGTGTGTGTGTGTGTGTGTGTAATGAGTTTTTGACCGCATTGTCAACAGCAACAGAGAAAAAAGTGCTTGGCGCGTTGGGTGAACGAAGAGGCGCTATGTTAAGAGTCACTTACACAGCATTCTGATGAACTGGTGTGTAAGCGGCGTATATGTGTAGTTTATCGCGACTCAAGGCTACGCGGTGATATTTTGTGAACGCAGTTTGAACTGAGTTTCCCAGTGAAGAAGGTTGGCACTATTACCCGTTGTACAGAACGAGTCCTGCTGGGCTGTAGGCACGCTACTTTGCCAGCCTTCTTCTCTCCTGTTCGTGCTTCACTCCACCATCTTACGTTGCTGTTGTATGGGAAGGAAATTAATCATGTGTGTACATATAGAGAGAGAGAAATTAAAAGTAGCATTGTTATATTACAAGTATGGCCGGAACTTTATTTTCTCCAGTTTTGACACCACCTGCCCCCCTTACCTCCCTTCTCCAATCAACATGTGGCGTGTAAAACGGCGGCAAGCAGTCTTGACGTCAGCGGGAGGGGCGTTTGAAGCAGCTTGTCCGGACGATCTGTGTCAGCCACTACCCTGTAGGTCAAGGTCACACTGAGAGCTGAAGTCGTCACAAATGACTTTGTGTCCCAAATCTGCTGAACTGCCAGAGCTTTGGGCGTGGGATGCCGAAAGCTGAACATGTTATTTTCATCCCGAGTCAAAGTTAACCTCCTGATCTCTGATTCTGTATGAGTGTTTCTTCATCCCGATTTTGCTGAGGCCTTCCCAGCGACAGTTTGTGTGTTCGTATGTGGTCACTAGATGATGGACGGTGCGAAAAGATCGAGTCGCTATCTTCATGGACACAGTCACAAGTCTAAAAACTGGCAAACTACGATTGAACCTCTTCCCGCGAAGTCCGTATGCAGATCTTCTGTCATTATTAACCATACTAATTTGTCAAAATGTGCTGATTTTAAATAGAACTGGGTGTCGCCAAACTTAGAATGCTGCTATAGCTTTAGCAAAGGATGATTGCCATAGTAAAGGTCACAGAGGTCGAACGCGCAGAGACCGTGTCCATCCTACATCTCAGTGACAGAACTCTTTGCTACCAAAAATGGATGCACAAACTTCGGTCCACTCTGATAAGAATACAGAGCTATCAAACGTCCTCTCTGTTAGAATACATAGCTGTCAAACGTTCTCTCTGCTAGAATACAGAGCTGTCAAACGTTCTCTCTGCTAGAATACAGAACTATTAAACGTTCTCTCTGCTAGAATACACAACTATTAAACGTTCTCTCTGCTAGAATACAGAACTATTAAACGTTCTCTCTGCTAGAATACAGAACTATTAAACGTTCTCTCTGCTAGAATGCAGAGCTGTCAAACGTTATTTCTGCTAGAATGCAGAGCTATCAACCTTCTCTCTGCTAAGAAAACAGATATCAAACGTCCTCTCTGCTAAGAAAACAGAGATATCAACGTCCCTCTGTTAAGAAAACAGAGATATCAAACGTCCCTCTGTAAGAAAACAGAGATATCAACTGTTCTCTCTGTAGAGCTACCAAGGTTCTCTCTACTAAGAAAACAGATGTCAAACTTTCTCACTGCCTGGCCTGAAGTAGAGCAGAACAGTTTTACAGCCGTTGCCCACTGCTGACCTTCCGCCCTGCTTCATTCAGGTCGCTTTTTCGCTCTACACTTTCAATAAGGTGAATCGAGCAAGGACTGGCAATTGGAACACTTGTGTTTCGTCTTCCTCGGTGCTTGGCGGGGCGTTAACTACCAAGGAACTAATTATCCAACTAATTAAAGCAAACTGGTATGTTCCTGTCGCGAAAACAGTGTGGCCACAGTCCGGGTCAAGGTCACGTGTTTCTGTTCTTCATTCATGAATATCGTTCAATATTTTCTGAACTGAGGAGACTGTTGTCCACATTTTGTACGGGAGTATCGTCTGCAACAGACCAAGTAAGACGTGAAGGGGCCCATTGCGCTGCCGACAGACATGGAATGCTGGCGTGTCGTTAGAGAATCAACAAAGAAGGAAGTGATTAGCGCTCGAAAGACGTCACACAAACACAACAACAACAAAGACATGAGTCGCCTTGATGTTGTACTCTGGTGGAGTTTACGTACCTTGTATTTGCTCGCATGCCAAGTGAGAGTTACCGTAGGCGACTCGGGGTCTTCGTTGTTGCGTTTGTGTGACGTCTTTAGAGCGCTAATTAACTCCTTTGTTTGTTGATTGTGCACAGGCACTCTGGGCTCGTTCTGTTGGAGATGTAGACAGAGTGTTATTGAAAAGGTTGGCTTGTTCTCTGTAACGTTAAGGTCGGAATGACGTTCGAATCACAAAAATAAACTGGTCGTAATATTCAGAACTTGGGAAACCCTTAGGCCTACAAGCAAAGTTGATATGCCGGTTGAAATTTGCTAGCACTGTTTAAAGATGTTGGTTGCTTTGTGAAGGCGTCTTCCCAGTCCGCAAAGGTCATCTTCATTTACTGTGTGAACCACTCAGCGTGTTGCCACTAACTTGATAAGCCGGGGCGGCACGTTTGGCGAAAGGCTGCGGTCTTTCTGAAATTGTTGAGAATGGAAAGAAAGTGGGCGTGCACACGAGGGCAGCGAACCAGTGCTGTAAGTATACCACTTCGGTGGGTACTCAAAACGCGCTGTGTAAAGCTACGGTCACTCATTCACAATGGCATGTGACGAGAGCGCAGTAGCTGTGCTCGGTAGCCAAGAACAGCGCCATATGAAAACGACTCGATCAGTCCAGTCTAGCTTTTGTGTCACTTGCTTTACACCAGTGATGATCGGTTGGTGGTGGTGGGTGTGGGTGTATGTGGGTACGGTTTATTTTAAGCAAACATCAGTGCCTGCGCGCACGTGCGTGTGTGTGTGTGTGTGTGTGTGTGTGTGTGTGTGTGTGTGTGTGTGTGTGTGTGTGTGTGTGTGTGTGTGTGTGTGTGTGACGTAGTCAGTTGTACCATGTGTCAGTGTGTTGTGTGGGTGACCAAGATCTCATCATATGTATGCCCTTTACTTGTGGGGTTTGGATCACCTGTCTGTTTTTTGCCAGGTGCCCATCTCCTGTCTGACTTTATATCAATGTCGCACAGTTTTCACTGTGACCCATACTTAGGTCTGTCTTAACATGTGACTCGTATTCCATTTTCACCTATATTTCACTATGACTCGTATTCCATTTTCACCTACATTTCACTTTGATCCATATCTCACATCGCCGTCGCTTTTCGCCGATATGTTCTCATCGTGACGTTATCTTGTTTGTCAGCAGCACTCACGTCACAAGCGCACATGTTGATAGCCGTTTCCGCTTCTGCTGTCCGCCTCCTCTCGTATGCCATTGCAGCGGCCATTTTGTTTCCTGAACTGACGTGGCAATGAACGCTATCGATAGATTCTAGTGCTGATAACCTGCTAAATCTCTCTCTCTCTCTCTCTCTCTCTCTCTCTCTCTCTCTCTCTCTCTCTTTATTTTGTTTTGTTTGTTGTTTGGGGGTGTTGTTGGCTTTTTTTTTCCTACTGCAGTGTAGTGTATGAGTGGGAGGAGAGCTGTGGTGACGGGACTGGGCCGGTTAGACGTGACGCGGCGTGTTGCGGCGGCTTTGTGGCTGGGACACGGCGCGGAGTCAGCGCTGCCGGCACACAGCGCCACGCAGCCGCTGCCTACCTCACAAATTCAAAATGGCCACTGGGGTTGTTGGTGGAGAGACCGGCGAGGCGCCGGCGTCGCAAACGGAAATTGATTTTGTTGCTGACATAGCCTCGATCTCGTCAGCCCTGACTGCCTCGTGAATATTCATGACTCTTTCACACGACCCACACTTTGACCTCTCTCTCTCTCTCTCTCTCTCTCTCTCTCTCTCTCTCTCTCTCTCTCTCTCAGTAGATTATAGGTTTTAACTTGCAGCGGGAGGGAGAAGGGGGGTGTCGTGTCCTGAAGGGAGTTGGAGCAGCTCTTACAGTTTGGCGTAACACCCAGAGCAGGATTGGTGGTGTGCTTGTTTTGTTGATGTAGGTCCAAACGGTTATATTGGTGGAAACCAGCACACACGACCTGTGTGCTGCCACAGTTGAAATTCCTGTATTTACAACTATAAAATCTAACGATTTCTCTCTATCGTGACTTTAATTTATTTTTATTTTAGTTGTTTTACGACATCTCTCTCTCTCTCCTCTCTACTCTTCTCTCTCTCTCTCATCTCTCTCTCTCTCTCTCTCTCTCTCTCTCTCGCTCGCCTCGCTCGCTCGCTCTGGATATGATGGTCCACAGAAAATGTAATTTAAACAACCGACTTCTCGGCATGTCGCCTCGCTTTCTGGAACAGTTCCATGTTCCACCCAGTAAACTATAATTATTAGTTGGCTGGGTTCGGCCAGTCCCCGAGTCCCGTAAGACGAAACTGCTACTTGTGTCGTGTCTGCTGCGTCCTTGTTGCCTCGGACTCAAGGTGGCCAGCCCAGTGGGCCAAACAGGCCAGTGCAGCGGGCAGCGCTTGGCTGTTGGACTGGCCCTACTCCCTGGTCTGCTTAACTGGGTGGCCGCAGCGTAACGGGTGGGATGGCTGGCCTGACTAAGGTGGGGACTGAAGGCGGTGTTGTAAGTCAGTTACCACGCTACAGCACGTTGCTCGACTGCCGGTGGCGTGGAAACCGTGCGTTTACAGCCCTAGTCCTCGGGTCAATCGATTGTCGCTGCTGCCAGGACCCTCCGTTACTCGCCCTGCCATCACCCCACACCACCCTCTCTCTCTCTCTTTCTCGCTCTTCCTGCGTGGTTTGTCTCCAGTTTTGTATATTAGACCTATTGGCCGAAACGTCCTACGGTTTGATATAAGTGGCAGTTCAAAGTCTGGCAATGTTCAGGTTTCGCTGACAGTCACTCCGCTTCCTAGCCATTCCCTCTGGGTCGCTGGGGGGGGGGGGGGGGGGGGGGGGGTCGGTTTGTGTAGCTAATGTAACCCAGTTTGTGTGGTTAATATAGCCCAATCCTTGCGGTTAATGTAGCCCAGTCGGTGTGTCTAATATAGCCCGGTCTGTGTGGTTAATGTAGCCCATCTGATGTAACCCAGTCGGTGTGGCTAATGTAGCCCGGCACAGCCTATGTGGATAAGAATTGATAATCCATGTGGCTAGTGTAGCCCAGTCTACGTGGCTAGTGTAGCCCAGTCTACGTGGCTAGTGTAGGCCAGGCTAAGTAGCTGTCCTAGGGGACTGGGGTCACAGGCAGCGTGAGACAGGACGGTAAAGTCTTCTGTGTCCTGTTGGAAGCAGGCCTATCCTCTGTCGTGGTAGCCAGGTAACCATGTACACGATGGATTGTTTCTTTACACGTGTATTCATTAGTGTGTCCGCGTCGCTCGCTCCTAAGCAGTACTAGACTTTGGCCAAGTTTTGGAAAGCTCGAAGAAAAAATCTTTGTCCCCTGGGAGCCCACTATGCCCGACGCTGAGTGACCTTCAGTGTCAGCAATAGCAAGGACACTACCAGTGTCAGGGATTTGAAATGACACGCACTTGCACACTGAGATGAACCCATATTGGACAGCAAAAAATGATCAGGTGAGTCGAAGGTGCACTCAGAACGGACAGCCTATCGCTGACCAGCAACAAAGCAAGCCGACCCTACCCCATTTCCCAGCCCAGCAAAGAAAGGAAAGAAACAGTAAGTGGAGGAGCGCCTCCCGCCCCGCCCCGCCCCGCCCCGCCCACCCACACACATATCGATGATGAAGAAGTACCACACGGTAAAACCTACTTGCACAACTTGGCCTGTAACAATGAAAGCATCGACTGGTCAGCTGGAAAGCAGATTTCAACATTCACGTCTGACATAGACACAGTTACTGCCTCTTTCTTATTGCACTGTTGTTGTTCTTGTTTTGCTTTGTTTTTGTATTAGTGTTTTGTTTGTCGAAAGTCATGGTTCGAAGAAACGTGTCTGAACTGCTGAATTAGATATAAATTATTTTTTAACCCCCCCCCCCCCCCCGTCCACCCACCCCCCACCCCCCTTTTGTTGTTGTTGTTGTTGGGTTTTGTTGTTGTTGGTATTTTGTTGTACTAGCTGTATCCACAGTAAGTTGGCTCTCTTCCTTCCAGTCTCAGATCGCCTCGGGAAATGTTGACTTTGATGTTATTTTATGAAGAGTGGAAATAAGTGGATGACAGATGGACTGGAAGACGGTTCGGCCAAGTTTCATCCTGTTTTGCGCGACATCAACTAGGATTTAGTATATTATGGCTGGATTACCACTTGCCGTTATGCATGAGGTGCGTCCAATGCGCGTTATGACAGCTGTTTTTATCATGTGTACAAATGTCCCGTGTGGTCATCAGAGCCGTGTGCAAATTGATGACGTCACCGTGAACGTCATTTTTCTGCGAATGTTTCGCTACTCGTCAGTCACAAGCCCTCTACGTCTGTATCAGTCTGCTTGCGTGTTCATGGAATGATGAGTGTTTACATGGAAGCTTTGGTGTAGAAGCGTTTTGATCACTATCAACGACAGTGTGACAGCGGACGGCGCTGCCTTCGTGTCTCGTCACCATGGTCTGGATGACTGCATGTGGTCAGTGTGCTGGGGGAGGGGGGGTGCATGATTGGGTCTCCCTCGTCTTTCTTCGCCCCGCCCCATGTGTCAGCCTCTGTCATTGGCCTCTCCTGTATCAGTTGCTTTCTGGCTTTCTTTAGGACCCGTTTCTATTTTTACAATTGTGTGAACTGCTGTAGGTTTTATACTGGTGCGCCCCCCCCCCCCCCCCACCCTCTCTCTCTCTCTGTTTTCCTCCCTTTTTTGTGTGTGTGCAAATTATCCGTGTCTTCGTCTGTAGGTATCAAAATTACGTGTACGAATGGTGAATGGATTGCCTCATATTATGTAACAGCATTACCTTGACGTTGCTGAAATTCCAAGTTCTGTGATAGAAAATGCACATCTACATAAAAACCACCATGTTGTGAGCAGGATGGAGTTGTGTGGGCTCCTTCAGCAGAAGTTGTATTGAAGCCGTTTTAAAGTGCAGGCTTGCCACAGCCTGCTGCGTTCAAACAAAGCACTGCCTGACTTTGAGAAGGTCCTTTCAGCAAGGAGTTGAGTCACGAGCGGCCCGTCATTTGAAAAATAAGAACTAAGTCGTCGAACACCTTTCTTCTTCCGGTTTAAATCAGTGTTTGAAGCATGCGTCCAGTTGTCCTGTCTTTATCTGTATCAATTGTCCTGTCTTGATTTGTCCTGTCTTGATCTGCATCAAAGAAAACCTACGTTTAACGTAAATATTTCTGCTTTGCTCTCTCTCCCACACATCTCTCTCTCTCTCTCTCTCTCTCTCTCTCTCTCTCTCTCTCTCTCTCTCTCTCTCTCTCTCTCTCTCCTGGCGTTAGACTGTGTTGTTCTGTTCTCTTTCACTCTTCCTTTTATTTGTGTTTACGAAAGCTTTTCGCACTGTATACATGTAGGACGCTGCCAGAGAGTGTGATCACATTCTGCAGATCTGCCTCGTGTGAAGACCTGAGGCAGCCTAAATGCCTGCCTTGAGGTGTGCACATCGTACTGTGGGTAGCACGCATTGACAGAACCAAAGTCGATCTGCACAAGGTGTAAATCACAGCTAGCCACCTGCACCGTGTACGGCGGGTCTTACCTCTAGCCACAAAGTCCATGTATAGAAAGTAGGGTCGCCAGGCGCACCAGTAAGAAACGTACACCGCTGTCTGGTTCCGTTAGAAGTGGGGTGACTGTAACACTGAGCGGTTTTCTCGCCCCCGCTCTCGTCCCCATCCCTACCCCACCCCACCCCACCCCCTTCTCCTGCCTCCCTCTGCAACGGTTTGCTGCACTCTTCCCAGCCTAACTGCATCCCGTTCTCCCATCAGACACCCAGATTTATTGTAACCCATTTAACGTTATTGTGCACAACGAGGTCCGGCCTTGGCGTTGGTCACGACACCGTCCCAGCAACCCGACACCCCTCTCACTGACCGCTGTAGACCACCCCTCGCTGCCTGCCGCCCCTCTCTCTCTCTCTCTCTCTCTCTCTCTCTGCTACCCCTCCCCCCTCTCAACCCGGCTGCTCTTGCCCTGCCCGCAGTGTCCCCCCCCCCCCCCCCCCCCCCCCCACCAGCCCTTTCCACCACCCGACCCCTCTCCCGAAGTTGCAGTGTGTGTTGTAGTTAAATGTCACCGAGCGTTCCTTGTGCTCCACATGAGGTACCAATCACCTTTATATTTATATGGACTATTTTTAAGTTATGAATGTGTTGTTTTGAATTTTGACAACAAAAACAATAATGTCGACTGTCATCAAATAAAACATAATCAAAAATATATCTGTTTCTTGTTGTGTGTATGTGTGTGGGTGTGTGGGTGTGTGGGTAGACACTCCAACACAAAGAATGATTAAAGGGGCTACAGCGGTAACCAAGAGGAAGAGTTGTGGAGAAAGAATGATTAAAGGGGCTACAGCAGCAACAGGAGGAAGAGTTGTGGATAAAAAATATTAAAGGGGCTACAGCAGTAACAGGAGGAAGAGTTGTGGACAAAGAATGATTAAAGGGGCTACAGAAGTAACAGGAGGAAAAGTTCTGGAGAAAGAATGATTAAAGGGGCTAGAGCAGTAACAACAGCAAGAGTTGTGGAAAAGGTTGTGGACAAAGAATGATTAAAAGGGCTACAGCAGTAACCAGGAGGAAGAGTTGTGGAGAAAGAATGATTAAAGGGGCTATAGCAGTAACATGAGAAAGGGTTGTGGAGAAAGAATGATTAAAGTGGATACAGCAGTAACAGGAGAAAGAATGATTAAAGGGGCTACATCAGTAACAGGAAGAAGAGTCGTGAAGAAAGAATGATTAAATGGGCTACATCACTGACAGGAAGAAGAGTCGTGGGGAAAGAATGATTAAAGGGGACACCGGGCGTAGACGCAGCACCAGTCCTATGTACAGGAATGGAACTGACAAATCAATAATATTTAAAACACTCACACACTTTTTCAGTCCATTATGCTGGAGTTTTCTGTTTCCTTTCTTTATAAACTGACGTTTGAAAGTGGCGAAATCCTGGCTGTGGGCGCTGCCACTGTGTGTCTGGTACACTGTCTCTATAATTATGTCATGAAGGATCTCTATAATTATGTCATGAAG
>OY757545.1:26267108-26325070 GCA_963584105.1 Alviniconcha strummeri | reverse complement strand
TGGTTGAGTGGGCGTAAAACACCAAGTTACTAACACCCCCCCCCCCCCCCCCACCCCCCCCCCAGCTTCATAGCGAATCCACACAGGCGCACCGTGAGGAAGAGCCAAACTCCGAGAGAAAAAAAAGTCTTTCTGTTGCCTAACTATTGACAGAATAGCCGTAGGAAGCTGCAATGGAAACGTCGGCAGGTTTCCTACGTGTTCAGCCAGCCTGCTTCTTCGCTTGGTGTCCGCTTTAACAGACCACAGCCACACAATGCACTCTGGAAGCTACAAGCAATTCAGGGTTTAATTGCAATCATTAATAATAATACTCCATAACAGTAAACAAAGACACTCAATAAATAAATGTTGATACATCCAAACAGTCTGAATAAAGTATTTAAAAACACACACACACACACACACACACACACACACACACACACACATATGTGCGATTAAAATCCCCCCGAGGAAAACGGAATCCTAAGTGGGAACATTTTAACTCATCTTGTTATCTTCACTTGAACATGTGTGTGTGTGTGTGTGTGTGTGTGTGTGTGTGTGTGTGTGTGTGTGTGTTGTGTGTGTGTGTGTGTGAATGTGTGTGTGCGTGCGCGCGCGCGCGCGCGTGTGTGTGTGTGTGTGTGTGTGTGTGTGTGTGTGTGTGTGTGTGTGTGTGTGTGTGTGTGTGTGTGTGTGTGTGTGTGTGTGTGTGGACCCTGAGACCTGTAGCCTCTGTCTGTGTGTGTGTGTGTGTGTGTGTGTGTGTGTGTGTGTGTGTGTGTGTGTGTGTGTGTGTGTGTGTGTGTGTGGACCCTGTGACCTGTAGCCTGTGTGTGTGTGTGTGTGTGGACCCTGGGACCTGTAGCCTCTGTGTGTGTGTGTGTGTGTGTGTGTGTGTGTGTGTGTGTGTGTGTGTGTGTGTGTGGACCCTGTGACCTGTAGCCTCTGTGTGTGTGTGTGTGTGTGTGTGTGTGTGTGTGTGTGTGTGTGTGTGTGTGTGTGTGTGTGTGTGTGTGTGGACCCTGTGACCTGTAGCCTAACCCGATAAGCAGACGGGGCATCCCTGCTGTGGTGGACATTCGCCTGAGGCTCACTCCACAGCGAACTAGGCGATCAGTACCCCAGAAACTGACTGCCTTGTGCGTTTGAGAAACGGTTCTAGAAAGAGTCACGGTTGGAGTAAAAATAAAAAATAAAGACACGATTGTAAACAGAAATAAAGCAGCACGGGGTGGGGGGCGGGGGGGGGGGGTCTACACAAAAGAAGATAAGCTGCTTTTCTCTATACACTGCTGTCCCTCCACCCAGCTGACAGTAACAGTATCTGCTCGTCCAGCTGACAGTAACAGTATCTGCTCGTCCAGCTGACACTAACAGTATCTGCTCGTCCAGCTGACACTAACAGTATCTGCTCGTCCAGCTGACAGTAACAGTATCTGCTCGTCCAGCTGACACTAACAGTATCTGCTCGTCCAGCTGACAGTAACAGTATCTGCTCGTCCAGCTGACAGTAACAGTATCTGCTCGTCCAGCTGACACTAACAGTATCTGCTCGTCCAGCTGACACTAACAGTATCTGCTCGTCCAGCTGACACTAACAGTATCTGCTCGTCCAGCTGACACTAACAGTATCTGCTCGTCGCTTTTGCGGTGATAAAAAATAATGTTGTATAATACATGCTACAGCCAGTTGAGAAAAAAGGCAAACAAGAGAGACTAAGAGTTTGTTGTTATTGCCGTTTAAGGTGTGGAGATGGAAAAAATGTTAGTGAGGGGTGAATCGTTAGGTTTATAAACCATTTCAACCGAAATGAAACCCTAAGTAGTCTGTATTTGAAATAGTCAGAACCGAAAACAAAGGCGAGTAGAAGAATGAGGGGAAACGAATGCTGAGAAAAGAGAGTAAGTTCAAAACGCGCCTTATTTAAAGCCGGCAAAATGAAACGTGCGCACATTCCCACGGTAGACCCTTTTGAAGCAGCCAACAGATAGATAAGCGATAATGCAGACTTGGAACAAAAAGCGGGGGATAATGCAGACTTGGAACAAAAAGCGGGGGATAATGCAGACTTGGAACAGCAGACTTGGAACAAAAAGCGGGGGATAATGCAGACTTGGAACAAAAAGCGGGGGATAATGCAGACTTGGAACAGCAGACTTGGAACAAAAAGCGGGGGATAATGCAGACTTGGAACAAAAAGCGGGGGATAATGCAGACTTGGAACAAAAAGCGGGGGATACGGTGGATGTCGCCCTCCAGAGACATCGGCCAGAAAACAGCCACAAACTCTCTCCAGAACTCCGTACCTGTGACAGCCCGCCCTCAGAACAGTAGGCACAACTCGCCCTCAGAACATCAGGCACAACTCCGTACCTGTGACAGCCCGCCCTCAGAACATCAGACACAACTCCGTACCTGTGACAGCCCGCCCTCAGAACATCAGACACAACTCCGTACCTGTGACAGCCCGCCCTCAGAACAGTAGGCACAACTCGCCCTCAGAACATCAGACACAACTCCGTACCTGTGACAGCCCGCCCTCAGGACATCAGGCACAACTCCGTACCTGTGACAGCCCGCTCACAGAACAGCAGGCACAACTCGCCCTCAGAACAGCCGGCACAACTCCGTACCTGTGACAGCAGGGGCTGCTCCGTGTAAAGGCCTTGATCCACTTTCCATCCCTGTCACAATTATGACTATATGATGCGCGATCAGTTGCTATGGGAAACCACAGCCCGTGAGGTGGGAGCGAGAATAACTCAGCGGTAGAGCGACAGATTCGTGATCGAAAAGTATCGGGTTCGAGCCCCGACAGGAGCGGCGGGACAATTTTCTTCATCAGAGTCAACTTTCTGTGCTGACTCTTATTTCCATATCCGTTCCTTCTCTATGTTACCGCAGTAGCACGTCAAAGAATCCTACCATCTGCCAAAAGTGCAGGTGGCAGATTACAGCTAAACACACATGCACCCACCGTTTAACAAAGTGACTATTCGAATAAAGTTACACTGTAAAATGGTGCATGGTTGAATGGTGTATACAGAACTTGTGCCGAGACGGCAGCAGTTTGTAATATGATAACAGAGCAAATTTGTTATGAGAATAGAGCAAATTTCAAATCTACAGTAAACGATCAGTCGCTCGACGGTGATGTCACGGTCCGTGGTTTCCCACAGCAACGTGTGGAACACGTCCCTTCAGCCATCACGGTGACGTCACGGTCCATGGTTTCCCACAGCAACGTGTGGAACACGTCCCTTCAGCCATCCCAGATGAAGGTCAGCAAACGTCAGCAAATACAAACGTCAGCAAACAGTTGAAGGCCTGATGTAGAACACTTGGCACGTTAATAAGGTACTGAATGTCTTCACTCTACATCGGCCAGTTGGTCGCACCCTGGACACCCGCTTCAAACAACACCCTGTAGACAGTAAACACCAGAGGGACCTTTCGCCAGCCACTTCAGCCAAGCTTCCACCCACATTGGCCTGAAAAATTTGCCGCTTTTTTCTCTCCAGGCAGTTCAAATGGCAGAAACGACGTGAAATAACACTGACATTAATGACTGACTCAGCAGTATAAATACAGGCGGAATGAATGACATATTGTAACAATATTGTTGTAATTATCTGTTATTTGTTCAGTGCTAAGTCGTGTGTGTGTGTGTGGGAGGGGGGTGGGGGGGGTGTATCTGCGTGTTGGGTGTGGGTGTGGGTATGTGGGTGTGGCTTAGCAGAAAAGCAGTCTAATGGTGTGCGTGTGTGTGTGTGTGTGTGTGTGTGTGTGTGTGTGTGTGTGTGTGTGTGTGTGTGTGTGTGTGTGTTCTCTCTCTCTCTACACGTCATCCTCGAATTCGCGTTCTTCTCAACAAGATGATTGCCAACTGAAAGAGAGAAAAGAAAAAGGATCTAATTCCTTTCCTCTCCTCGTTTCTGTTGGATTTCATAATTATCTCTCTTTTCGTCCCTTTTATATATCATAATTATCTATCTTTTCGTCCCTTTTATATATCATAATTATCTCTCTTTTCGTCCCTTTTATATATCATAATTATCTATCTTTTCGTCCCGTTTATATATCATAATTATCTCTTTTCGTCCCTTTTATATATCATAATTATCTATCTTTTCGTCCCTTTTATATATCATAATTATCTATCTGTTCGTCCCTTTTATATATCATAATTATCTATCTTTTCGTCCCTTTTATATATCATAATTATCTATCTTTTCGTCCCGTTTATATATCATAATTATCTTTCTTTTCGTCCCGTTTATATATCATAATTATCTCTCTTTTCGTCCCTTTTATATATTATAATTATCTCTCTTTTCGTCCCGTTTATATATCATAATTATCTCTCTTTTCGTCCCTTTTATATATCATAATTATCTTTTCGTCCCTTTTATATATCATAATTATCTATATTTTCGTCCCTTTTGGATATTATAATTATCTACCTTCTCGTCCCTTTTATATATTATAATTATCTATCTTGTCGCCCCTTTTGGATATCATAATTATCTATCTTTTTGTCAATTTTGAGTATCATAGTTATATATCTATTTGTCAATTTTGGATATCATAACTACCTCTCTTTTTGTCAATTTTGAATATCATAATTATCTATCTTTTCGTCCCTTTTATATATCATAATTATCTATCTTTTCGTCCCTTTTATATATCATAATTATCTTCATTTTCGTCCCTTTTATTTATCATAATTATCTATCTTCTCGTCCCTTTAGAAACGGGGGTCTATCCTGAAAATGTGCGCATGTTTTGTATTGTCTGTTGTACTGGCCTTTTTACCTTGTCACAACCAGCGGGAAAAACATTCTGGTAGATCAATGAATATCATTATTTTCTGTTGGACCCCCCCACCCCCACCCCCCTCCATCACGAGGTATCAGTACTAATAACTGCTGTACTCCAGTACTAGCTGTCAGTAACAATAACTGCTGTACTCCAGTACTAGCTGTCAGTACTAATAACTCCAGTACTAGCTGTCAGTACTAATAACTCCAGTACTAGCTGTCAGTACTAATAACTCCAGTACTAGCTGTCAGTACTAATAACTCCAGTACTAGCTGTCAGTACTAATAACTCCAGTACTAGCTGTCAGTATCAATAACTGCTGTATCCCAGCACCAGCTACAGGCGGTGAGCACGTACAGGCCAACACGACTGTTGACACTGATTTACTGACCGCATCAACCGCTAACTCACAGCAGGTTGCAGGACTCTCGGGACTCATAGTCGAGAAAACAGTACGAATTTTTAAATGCAGAAGCAACAACATGAAATGACAACGACATTTTGTGAAATAGTAAGAAAAGTAATTTGGAAAATGTATGAATTGTGACTACTCTGCGGTAGTATTGTGATTCTGAAAGACCCGCCACAGGTTGGCAGGTGACGGCATCAAGAAATCTGGTGTTACACAAAACGGGTCTGTTTCATCCACATCATCCGTAAAATTATGCCTGCTTGCCTCCCTTGTTTGATGACTGACTTCTCAGTACAGGGCTTTTACCAGAGCAACCTTTGACCTTACCGCAATACAACGGGGTGCTCACTGTTGGGCAAGTGTTTCCTGAGTGGGGGAAAAGTGTTACATCCACACAACGGGGTGCTCACTGTTGGGCAATGTTTCCTGAGTGGGGGAAAAGTGTTACATCCACACAACGGGATGCTCACTACCGGGCAGCCTGTTTCCTGCGGGGAAACGTTCCAACAGCAATACAACCCAATACTCACAGCCTGTTTCCTGCGGGGAAACGTTCCAACAGCAATACAACCCAATACTCACAGCCTGTTTCCTGCGAGGAAACGTTCCAACAGCAATACAACCCAATACTCACAGCCTGTTGGGCAACTTGCTTCCTGTGTTGACAAATTGTTTTGGCAAAACAACGGGATGCTCAGTATTGGTGGCAACAAGTTCTGAACTCCATTTTACAGGATGATACGCAATTGCTGTAGCTCTAATCACCGGTTAGCCATTCTGATGGACATGTTACAAGACGACAGGTAAATGCTGTATGTCTGTCCACCAGTTACCCACCTCTGAATGAGAAGTCATAGGACGATACCCAAATGCTGTAGGTCTATTCACCAGGTAACCAGTTCTAACTGAGATGTTACAGGCTGATAATGAAACATTCATGAAACAGTCGCATAATGAAACACTACACGTACACAGAACAGGCAGCAAATTCTGATTGGCATGATGCAGGATGACAATGAAACGCTATAGGTACACAGAACAGGTAGCAAATTCTGACTGACATGATGCAAGCTGATACTGAAATACTATAGGTACACACAATAGGTAGCATATTCTGGACGACATGATGCAGGTTGATAATGAAACACTATAGGTACACACAACAGGTCGGTAATGTGTTGTAAGTAACATGTTACAGAGGGATAGTAAATACTAAACTGCTACAGGTTTCTGTATGGGCTGTGCGTAGCGTGCTGACGGTATAGCGAGCTGCTGAGGATTGTGTCAGCAGTCAGCTGGGCCAAGGAAGCAACACCATATAAATCTCAACAATGGACACCCAGCAAAACCACTCATAAAGAACTTGTCTACAAAGGAAGAATAAAGCAAACAAGATTTAGGTCACATGCTCATAGACGGCAGATGTGAAATAATCCAAAATCAGTTGCCTCTATCTGTACCGGCCCTGGGGGTGGGGGGAGGGAGGGTGACCTCGTGATGACACCCAGACAGGGGTCACGGGCGGAGCTGAAGCGTGACACCGCCCGTGAACTAGGAACAGACCAGGGGCCCGGGCAAAGGGAAACAACCGAGAAGTCCAACTGCAATTTTTGTGACGAATACCAACGACTGGAGTCGCACGTGTAATGGACGCCTTTCTGTGTTTGCCACTCTTCCCTTGACTAGAGATCAGAGCAGCAGGAAGCTGTGGGTGATAGCTGAAAAGACCATCAAATAACAAAAATCAACAAATAAAAAGCCCTAGCAATGTGCATAGCTGGGCGGGAACCTGTTTTGTACGTTTGGTTTCCGTTCAGAGGTACGCCGTCGTCACAATGCTGCCGGGTATTGCTGCGTCACAGTCTGCCTACTCACCGCCGTTGCCAGACCCGGGATTCCTAATAAGGTCACGCCCCACCACATCACTCCAGTGCTGCCTCGCTCCTTAACGGGCAGATTCCACTGCCGGTGACACAAACCAGATGGCGTCCTGCACCGCTGGCCACCGCAGGTCCGGTTTCCGCGCAGCTAACTTTGGCCCTTGCAGATTTGTTCATTTCGGTAAAAATGGCCGATAAAAACAGCGGATCTCAGTTCAGGTAGTCAGTAACCGGATAAGTTATTATCAATGAGAAACCGATTCATGGTTGATCAATTCTCGAAACTGCCATAATTCAAAGTGTTTAAATCAAAAATGGTAGATATAGCAAGGGTATGTATATGTGTGACACTTAAAATGCTGTAAAATCTTAAAGAGAAGTTATTTTCTGTGCAAATAGTACCGACGAAAAAGTGTGCATACAGGACATAACAGTGAAAGGAAGTACTGTGCCAGGGGCGTCTTCATGCCCACTGCCACAATCTGTCAGAAAAGGCCGTGGTCTTGCTCATCTGGGAACTGTCATTTCTGACACTTGACCTTGCCGCCAGGTCATGCTGCTGGCCGCTTACCTTACTGCCCACTACCCACTGACCACTGACCACTATACACTGCCCATTGCCCACTGACCACTTCCCACTGACCACTGACCACCTTTCGGCCCCTCCTTCTTAGCAAGACGAAACAGACTTGAGCCAAAGATATGCGGTCTTATTCAAATGAAGAGACAGGCAGCAACAATGAAACCCGTACTGTATTAATTCCAACTTGTTTGTCATAGCGGGTCACGAAGGAATCAACTATTTTATGTCACAAATCTTTAGTGTTGTGTTTAGCCCTGTACGTAATACATCTACTTAACCCTTCCACCACAGAATATTAACTCATTCGTGCGAGAGATCCCGTAGCCCATCTTAACATATATCACAGAAGACCCCGTCTTGCGAAAAAATGGTGTTTAACACTTTCATGCCACAGAGGCTGTTGACCTCTCTCACTCAAGAAAGGGCTTTAACTCTTTATTGGCCACAATGATGTTGTCCAGCGAAGGTCTGTTAGGGATGTAGCACAGTTTTCATTACCACATTCACCGTGGATCCCAGCCTCAAACTGACAGTCTTAGTTCCGTGACGGCACAAGTGTTGGCGTCTCGTGAGAGAGGCGGTTAGAGGGGCGTTACATTCATCAGCAGTAGGGAAGGAGGTTTGTCTCAGACTGTCCTCAGACTGTCCTCAGACTGTCCTCCTCAGTGTCATTGCTGTGTTAGACTGATTGTGAGAGAACAACATCCTTGCCTAAACCGTTGGACATCGACAACAATCATTATAATCACCACTGTTTGCTCCTTCTCTGTACTGGATCATAATCACCACTGTTTGCTCCTTCTCTGTACTGGATCATAATCACCAGTATTTTGTTCCTTCTCTGTACTGGATCATCACAACCACCACTGTTTTGTACCTTCTGTGTACTGTTTGCCAACAACAATCGTTATAATCACCACTGTTTGTTCCTTCTCTGTACTACTGGACACCGTCAACAATCATTATATTCACCATTATTTGCTCCTTCTCTGTACTCTTGTCTGTTTGCTAGCTCCAACGACACTGGTCGTCTACGCCCTGGCACCTGTTTTATTGTGAAGCACACACATTGTTTCACTGTGAAGCACACACACTGTTTGTGAAGCATGAGCGGTTCGACTGTCTCTCTCATCACACCTCTTCGCTGATGATCCTCTTCCAAAGCTTCCGCGAGCAAGGTCATGTGCCACCATCACAAGCAGTCAGTCTCCATCCACAGCGAGCAAGGTCATGTGCCACCATCACAAGCAGTCAGTCTCCATCCACAGCGAGCAAGCCGCTAGGTCCGTTGGCTACGCTCATCACTAAAGAAGTGTTGGTTTTCACTTGTTGGACACGTTCACCTCTAGAGAAGTGTTGGTTTTCACTTGTTGAACACGTTCACCTCTAAAGAAATGTTGGTTTTCACTTGTTGGACACGTTCACCACTAAAGAAGGGTTGGTTTTCACTTGTTGGACAAGTTCACCACTAAAGAAGTATGGGTTTCACTTGTTGGACAAGTTCACTACTAAAGGAGTATTGGGTTTCACTTGTTGGACACGTTCACCACTAAAGGAGTACTGGATTTCACTTGTTGGACACGTTCACCACTAAAGGAGTATTGGGTTTCACTTGTTGGACACACACGTGATGGCCACACGGCACCGGGTGCGGGTCACAAAACGTGTCAACACCACGTCGCTAGTCGTGTCTCCGCTAGCAATCACTCGCGGCAAGTCCTAGGATACCCGGGGTACTTTCCTGGTATACCCAGCTACCGGGCTACAGTCCTAGGATACCCGGTTTACAATCCTGGGATACACAATATAAAATCCTGAAACACCAGGGATAACGTATTTAGACGTCGGTCACAACAGCAGCAGAACACCCCGGCTGGATGTGGACTCTTCACTGTGGCTTTCCCGTCTTTGGATTTCAGATGGGGTTACAAACACCGACATCACTCCACAGCTTCCACAAATGGCAGTCTAAATCATCTCATCAAAACAGTATTATTGGTAAAAGAAACACACACACACTTTAAGCAGCAGTCTAATTGCTGTTCTCAGCTTGTGGGCCACTACCCTGCCCTTGTGGGCCTCTTCCCTGCCCGTGTAGGTCTCTACCCTGCCCGTGTTGGCCTCTACCCTATACCCTGCACATGTTGGTCTCTACACTGCCCGTGTAGGCCTCTGCCCTCTACCATGTCCGTGTTGGCCTCTACCCTGCCCGTGCTGGCCTCTACCCTCTACCCTGCCTGTGTTGGCCTCCACCCTATACCCTGCCCGTGTTGGCCTCTACCCTCTATCCTGCCCGTGTAGGCCTCTACCCTCTACCCTGCCCGTGTTGGCCTCTACCCTGCCCGTGTTGGCCTCTACCCTCTACCCTGCCCGTGTAGGCCTCTACACTCTACCCTGCCCATGTTGGCCTCTACCCTGCCCGTGTTGGCCTCTACCCTCTACCCTGCCCGTGTTGGCCTCTACCCTGCCCGTGTTGGCCTCTAGCCTCTACCCTGCCCGTGTTGGCCTCTACCCTGCCAGTGTTGGCCTCTACCCTGCCCGTGTTGGCCTCTACCCTGTGCCCTACCCGTGTAGGCCTCTATCCTGCCTGTGTTGGCCTCTATCCTGCTCGTGTAGGCCTCTACCCTCTACCCTGCTAGTGTTGGCCTCTACCCTCTACCCTGCCTGTGCTGGCCCGTGTTGGCCTCTATCCTGCTTTGTTGGCCTCTACCCCGTGCCCTGGCCATGTAGGCCTCTACCCCGTGCCCTGGCCATGCCTATCTGTCGGGCAGAGGGCAGCCCTGCCTGCCTTCACTCTGTCTGCCCGGCGCTGACCTGCCTTAATCAAGCACTTCCTGGCTGACACCCTAAATAAACAAAACTCGGTTCAAGCCACAAATCCAGATCTTCACTCGTTTCGTTTTTCTCTTGATTACATAACTGACACAGTGAAGCACTGAGACTGCTCGCTACCCAAGCAACAACCCTAACACCTCCATCTGCGGACGTCACCGTGTTCTGACTACAGACGTTACCGTGTTCTGACTACAGACGTCACCGTGTTCTGACTACAGACGTCACCGTGTTCTGACTACAGACGTCACCGTGTTCTGACTACAGACGTCACCGAGCCAGTAGAGCCAACCGCCCCTGTCATCCACTAAATGTGCACTCTTCAGACGACTGTCAGTCATCTGAAAGGACGTGTCCACATAGGCTATAAACTATCGTAGGGCGGTCCGTCATTGTGACGGACGTGCCGATATAGGCATACGCTACTCGGGCAAATGTTCATGACCCAGAAGGCGAGAGCACACAGGCTGTACAACACTCAGACAACCATCCAGAATCTCTGTGGGTGTGAACACACGTACAGTGAGCGTGCCCGCGCATGATATTCACTGTTTGGGCGACTGTCTACGAATGGGCGTGCCCACACTGGCGATGGACGTACAAACACAGGTGATGGACGTGCCCACACAGCGATGGGCGTGCCCACACAGGTGATGGACGTGCCCACACAGCGATGGGCGTGCCCACACAGGTGATGGACGTGCCCACACAGCGATGGGCGTGCCCACACAGGCTATACACTACTCAGGCGACTGTCCACGACCTCGATGGGCGTGCCCAGGCCGTCACACTCGCCGCTGCCCACCCAGGCCGCTATGGGCGGAGGGGAGGTGGCAGCGGCGGCGGCGGCAGCCACCCCCACAGCGGCGGCCCCCGTGGCTGTCCTCATGCCCACCGCCGCCTCCCCTCCCCCCAGGGACCCCCGGGGCATGAGCGGCATCCTCTCGGGCTCTGTCCTGCCGCCCTTGGCCCCGCCCACGGACTCGTCGTCACTGCAGCGGCTGTGGTCCTCCGAGCTGTCCAGGCGCACTCGGCTCAGGTGGCTCAGGTCCTCGTGACTGCTGTGGCGCGAGCCGTTCACGTGCATCGCCAGGTTCTCGCGACTCCGCGAAGCGCTGCGCACTCTGGCTCCACTGGGGACCTGAATCAGTGGACCGGAAAGAGTGGTACAAATTGTGAATACATCAAGAGTGGTGCAAACTGTGAATACATCAAGAGTGATACAAACTGTGAATACATCAAGAGTGGTGCAAACTGTGAATACATCAAGAGTGGTGCAAACTGTGAATACATCAAGAGTGATACAAACTGAATACATCAAGAGTGGTACAAACTGTGAAGACATCAAGAGTGGTGCAAACTGTGAATACATCAAGAGTGGTGCAAACTGTGAATACACCAAGAGTGATACAAACTGTGAATACATCAAGAGTGGTGCAAACTGTGAATACATCAAGAGTGATACAAACTGTGAATACATCAAGAGTGGTGCAAACTGTGAATACATCAAGAGCGGTGCAAACTGTGAATACATCAAGAGTGATACAAACTGAATACATCAAGAGTGGTGCAAACTGTGAATACATCAAGAGTGGTGCAAACTGTGAATACATCAAGAGTGGTGCAAACTGTGAATACATCAAGAGAGGTGCAAACTGTGAATACATCAAGAGTGGTGCAAACTGTGAATACTTCTTCTTCTTCGTTGTTTCAAATGTGGGCCAAAACAGTGGTGGCCAAGACATGAAACAGGAGCGACCAAAATATAGACCAGACATGGCCAAGGGCTGAATCAAAGCGAAGCCCAAACCAAAGACTGAACCAAACATGGCCAAGACGTGAACCAGAGGTGGCCAAGACATGAACCAGACATAGTCAAGGCATGAGCCAAAACCTAGACATGAACACAAACCCAGGCATGGCAAAATATTTATCAAACGTGGCCAGGACATCCATCCGAAGGAGCGATAATGTAAAGCTGTGGTTGGTCTTGTAGTGAATCACTTACATGTAGCAAGTTCGGTCTTACAGTGAAACACTCACCTGAAGCAGGTTGGTCTAACAGTAAATCACCGTTAGCAAGTTGGTCTAACAGTGAATCATTCATCTGTAGCAGGTGGGTCTAACAGTGAATCACTCACCTGTAGCAGGTGGGTCTAACAGTGAATCACTCACCTGTAGCAGGTTAGTCTAACAGTGAATCATGCATCTGTAACAGGTTAGTCTAACAGTGAATCACTCACATGTAGCAGGTTAGTCTAACAGTGAATAACTCATCTGTATGAGGTCACTCTAACAGTGAATCACTCACCTGTAACAACTTGGTCTTACAGTAAATCACTCAGCTGTCGGAGGTCACTCTAACAGTGAATCACTCACCTGTAGGAGGTCACTCTAACCGTGAATCACTCACCTGTAGTAATCCACTCTAACAGTGAATCACTCACCTGTTTAGTCTAATAGTGAATCACTCACCTGCAGGAGGTCACTCTAATAGCGAATCACCCATCTGTAGTAGGTCACTCTAACAGTGAATCACTCACCTGTAGTAGGTCACTCTAACAGTGAATCACTCACCTGTAGTAGGTCACTCTAACAGTGAATCTCCTGTAGGGGGTCAGTCTAACAGTGGGTCACTCCACTATAGCAGGTTGGTTTTACAGTGAATCACTCACCTGTAGCAGGTTGGTTTTACAGTGAATCACTCACCTATAGCAGGTTGGTTTTACAGTGACTCACCCAGCTGTAGCATGTTGGTTTTACAGTGAATGACTCACCTATAGCAGATTGGTGTTACCGTGAATCACGCACCTGTAGCAGGTTGGTTTTACCGTGAATGACTCACCTGTAGCAGGTTGGTTTTACAGTGTATGGTCTGAGCACGTTGGTTTTACAGTGAATGACTCACCTGTAGCAGGTTGGTTTTACAGAGAATCACGCACCTGTAGCAGGTTGGTTTTACAGTGAATCACTCACCTGTAGCAGGCTGGTTTTACAGTGAACCACTCACCTGTAGCAGGTTGGTCCTGCTGCCGCTGGTGGAACGGCCGCAGACGGAGGGTGGCCTGGAGGCGCGCAGCGTAACGTAGACAGGGCGGTAGATGATGGTGCGGTCCATGTCCAGGTCATGCTCCTCCCCCATGTACACCTGCCCCAGCTGGAACTCCGAGCTGATGTAGTTCCCGCCTTCCACCGTGTCCGCTGGCTCCTCTGCACAGAACGTGGACAGCACACTCACAGTCATCCAGCCATCAGCACCATGACAGCACAAAGTCAGCCAGTCATCAGTACCATGACAGCACACTCACAGTCATCCAGCCATCAGCACCATGACAGCACACTCACAGTCATCCAGCCATCAGCACCATGACAGCACAAAGTCATCCAGCCATCAGCACCATGACAGCACAAAGTCATCCAGCCATCAGCACCATGACAGCACAAAGTCATCCAGCCATCAGCACCATGACAGCACAAAGTCATCCAGCCATCAGCACCATGACAGCACACAGTCATCCAGCCATCAGCACCATGACAGCACACACACAGTCATCCAGCCATCAGCACCATGACAGCACACAGTCATCCAGTCACCAGCACCATGACAGCACACAGTCATCCAGTCACCAGCACCATGACAGCACACAGTCATAATAATAATAAATAATTCTTATAAAGCGCTATTCTTTAACCAGAGTTAAACTCACTGCGCTGTACAAACATCTTATCACAAAAACTACATAAACATACATTTCAGCAAACAAAACCTCATCCAGTCATCAGTACCATGACAGCACACAGTCATCCAGCCATCAGCACCATGACAGCACACAGTCATCCAGCCATCAGCACCATGACAGCACACAGTCATCCAGCCATCAGCACCATGACAGCACACAGTCATCCAGCCATCAGCACCATGACAGCACACAGTCATCCAGCCATCAGCACCATGACAGCACACAGTCATCCAGTCATCAGCACCATGACAGCACACAGTCATCCAGCCATCAGCACCATGACAGCACACAGTCATCCAGCCATCAGCACCATGACAGCACACAGTCATCCAGCCATCAGCACCATGACAGCACACAGTCATCCAGTCATCAGTACCATGACAGCACACAGTCATCCAGTCATCAGCACCATGACAGCACACAGTCATCCAGTCATCAGTACCATGACAGCACACAGGCACTACCGTTGCCAACACCGTCCCTTTAAAAGTACTGCCGTCACCAACCCTATCTCTTTGGAAACACTACCGTCACCATTGAAAGCACTGCCGCCCCTAGCAGTATCCTACCGCCCCTAGCAGTATCCCTTTGAAAGCACAATATACCGTGACGAACAGTTCAACACTACAATACACCGTGACGAATATTTCAACACTACAATACACCGTGACGAACAGTTCAACACTATCCGAAGTAGATCACTGCTATTGTAGACTATAAGCAGTTTTTTCCTCAAGTATCCAACGTCCATTGTTTCTTTGCTGGGCGGGGTTCTTACGTCATATTTCTTAAGGTGACCTTGTGTGGTTGACAGGACGATAAAATCCAGAACTAAGGTACCTCGATCCTACTGCACAGGATTTCAGCGTACCACTTACCGTACTGGATTTCGTGCTGATTACAATACGAGATCACTTATCTCTTACCGTACCAGATTTCGAATCTCCAACTGCACAGGTTTTCGACCACACAAATTTCTAACCATACAGGATCAGGCTTTCGACCATACAAACTTCTTACCATACAGGATCAGGCTTTCGACCATACAAATTTCTTACCATACAGGATTTCGGGTGTCGGATTGTTGGGTATTCGGAAGGGTAACGTTGCTATGGTAACAGGTAGAATTATTTCAGCTGCCTCTCTGTCTTGTTCCGTTTCTAGGAAGATCTGAAACAACAGAAGAAGACAAAAATCATGCGCTATGGATTCAACTTGAAATATGTCTCAACACAACCACGTCAAAAACAGCAACACACATGCCGATAACGAGGTATTCACTTTACACACACACACACACACACACACACACACACACACACACACACACACACACACACACACACACACACATACACACACACACACACACACACACACACACACACACACACACACACACACACACACACACACAAACACACACACACACACACAAGGGCCCTTACGCACACATTCACACAGAGAATAGGGACAATTTATAAGCATAATAAACGTAAAAATACGGATCCAGTGCGAAGTTTTCCAGTTATTGATGTTGGAATGTTACAAATGAACAGAGAGAAGACTGAGCAATATGCAGAGGAGTAGATTATTATTACAATATTCTTGAGTATTAGTTTATAATGCACATTTATGTTCTTCACGATAGCAAGGTTTATCTACTGTTGAAGGCATTACACAGAAACAAAGCAAGATTTCTCAGCGTATATTCATTTTGTGTCCCTAAAAGCAATGTAAACCAAAATTCACACGGGTTATTAAAATATGTTGGCTCTACAAACTCAAATTTAAAATCATCAAATGCAAGACCGCATAGAACAAAATGGACTTCATTATCCACAGTCAATAGGCACAATGGACATTTCAATTCATCAACGTTATACATTTTAAATCTTGATCTTTAATAGCTGACATCTCAAATCTATCTCTGGTCAATGTAGACCTTATGTGTCTATTTAAATTTAACGTCATGATGGGCTCAACACCAGGTAATGTTTTCAATTGTCTGTATAAGTAAAACCTGTCATTAGTGCTTACATGGTCATCCCAAGCTTGCCATCAAATGTCAATAAGTCTTTGTCTGACAGTTGTAATAAATATACACACAGAGAGACAACCAGACAGACAGACAGAGATACAACCAGAGAGACAACGAGACAGACAAAAAGAGAGAAACAACCAGACAAAGAGACAGCCATAGAGACAACCAGCCAGAGAGAGAGATACACAGCGAGAGACAACCAGACGCACACAGAGATACAGAGAGAGAGAGAGACAACCAGACACACACAGAGATACAGAGAGAGAGAGAGAGAGAGAGAGAGAGAGAGAGAGAGAGAGAGAGAGAGAGAGAGAGAGAGAGAGAGAGAGAGAGAGAGAGAGAGAGAGAGACAACCAGACAACCAGACAGATAGAGAGATAGAGACAAGAAAACAGAGAGAGACAAGAAGACAGACAGAGAGAGAATAGAAGACTGACAGAGACAGAGACAGACAAGAAGAGAGACAGAGACACACAGAGAGACAGACAGAGATGCTACCTCCAGGGTGTAATAGATTTGAACGAGTCCGCACACATCCACCATTGTGGGCGGGCACACGGGCACTTGCAGTTTGTCACACAAGGAGTGGAGGGTGGCGCTGTTATGGGCAGTCACGTGCTCAGACTCCGCCTCCACGATGACGTGCTTCACCTCCTTGGACAGCCCCAGCACGCCCTTGTTGATGAAGAACTCCACGTGCTGGCCACAGAGCAAAACGTCAGGCGCTGAACGCACTCCAGTCTATAGTCTTTAGTACAGTTTGAGTCTCTATTGTTAGCATCGTTCGTCATGCGGCTCATGTAATCTATGGTGCTGACTTTCTTAGTTTAATATTAGGGTTGTACTAGGTTGTTTTTTGTTTTTTGTTTTTTCTTGTTGTACGGCCCAACTATTCTGTTTTCAATGTCTTGTCACGAATAAACGAGAGGAAAAAATGAGTTTAAGATCTGAAACAGAACGAGGCCCAGAGCGCTCGTGCAGAACCAACACACAAGAGAGTTAATTAGGTGAGAGTATCAACACACAAGGGAGTTAATTAGGTGAGAGTATCAACACACAAGGGAGTAACTTAGCGCTCGATATACATAACACAAACAGAGCAACAAAGACCTGAGTCGCCAACTGTAACTCTTACCTGGCATGCGTGTAAATACAAGGTACATAAACTCCACCGGAGGTACATCTGTCAGGTACGCATGCCAGGTGAGAGTTACTGTAGGCGACACAGGTCTTTGGTGCTGTATTGTGTTATGTATATCGAGCGCTAATTAATACCATTGTGTACTGATTCAAAATGAGTTTAAACCAAAGCAAAACAATACTTTTGGTGGTAGCTGGATTTTTTTGATTTTTTTTTATTGGGGGGAGGGGGGGGAAGGGGTGCATTGTCTGTCTGTTGGGGGGGGGGGGGGGGGTCCTTTACGGAAACCTGACACCAAAATTGTTGAAGGTCAGTTGTCATGACCTGGTATTTAGCAAACGCATGTGCGCATATGTGTCTGTGTGTGTGAATACCACGGACCTTTGCCCGAGAACAGCTGCACACACACACACACACACACACACACACACACACACACACACACACACACACACACACACACACACACACACACACACAGTATCATGTTGGGAAAAGGTGAGTTTTAAGTGCTGATTTAAAGAAAGCGGCTGACTGAGAGATTGCAGCTGCTTTAGTCAGGCAGCGTGTTCCCGTTGCTTTAGGCAGGCAGCGTGTTCCCGTTGCTTTAGGCAGGCAGCGTGTTCCCGTTGCTTTAGGCAGGCAGCGTGTTCCCGTTGCTTTAGGCAGGCAGCGTGTTCCCGTTGCTTTAGGCAGGCAGCGTGTTCCCGTTGCTTTAGGCAGGCAGCGTGTTCCCGTTGCTTTAGGCAGGCAGCGTGTTCCCGTTGCTTTAGGCAGGCAGCGTGTTCCCGTGTTGGAGCGTTGTACGACAAGGAATGTGCGCAGCGACACTTGGTGTCCAACAGGGGATGCACAGTATACTGCGGTCAGTGGAAAACCGAAAGCGCCTGGAGGGCGAGTAGATCTTGCACAGATCAGAAAGGTAGACACGGCCAGTAGATCTTGAACAGATCAGAAAGGTAGACACGGCCAGTAGATCTTGAACTGATGAGAAAGGTAGACACGGCCAGTAGATCTTGAATTGATGAGAAAGGTAGACACGGCCAGTAGATCTTGAACTGATGAGAAAGGTAGACACGGCCAGTAGCAGCAATTGCACCGAAGCAAACAGAAGAGATT
Source organism: Alviniconcha strummeri (assembly GCA_963584105.1). Lineage (NCBI taxonomy): Eukaryota > Metazoa > Mollusca > Gastropoda > Provannidae > Alviniconcha > Alviniconcha strummeri. The sequence continues at coordinate 26,306,509 of OY757545.1, read as the reverse complement.
TTGAATTTGATTCTAGCATCGATTGGAAGCCAGTGTAGCGTGCGAAGATGAGGTGCAACGTGATCTGTCCTGGGAGCTTGGAGGACGAGACGAGCTGCATTGTTGTGAACTTGTGACGTCTGTTGTGAAGGTACTGAGGGCCTCCAGACAGCAGGGAATTACAACAGGCCTGTCGTGAAAGAACCAAAGCGGAAACAAGAGTTCTGCTGGCTTGGAATAGAAGTAATGGCCACAGTTGAAAGCTGGCAGTTCACATCAGGTTAACTACTTGTGCAGCCATAGTCAAGTACATAGCACTGGTTACCCCAAGGGTTTAGATGACTGAGAAAAACGAACTGCTGAGTTTCCTACAACAGGAGAGTCTGGAAGAGGCGTATAGTTCAATTGATCAGTGCTTCTGTCTTCTCATTGTTGAAAAAACAAAGAGAACCGGTCCCAGAACAGATCCCTGTGGGACTCCACTGCAGCCGGGCACTGGGGCAGAGCTGCAGTTTTTGACAGTTACAGTCTGAGTTCTGTTTGAGAGGTAAGAAGAGAACCAGCGGAGAGCAGTACTGTGTCTGCCAAAAACCATGTTCAAGACATTTGAGAAGAATGGTATGGTCCATTATGTCAAAGGCAGCTGATAGGCCAAGCCGAGTTAGAACAGATACATTTCCCTGATCGAAAGAATGTAGAAAGTCACTGATAACTTTGAGCAGGGCTGTCTCAGTGCTGTGTCCAGGTCTGTGGGCGGATTGAAATGGGCTGAACAGCCGACAGGCGGACAGACGGCTAAAGAGGTCAGAGGACGACTCTCTGTGATCTCTGAAACAAACGGCGTGTTGGAAACAGGACGAAAATTCTTCAGATCACTGTGGTCAAGGCTGGGTTTCTTAAGAAGGGTATTTGCAATAGCGACTTTGTAGGCTTGATGAAATGTACCATATCTGAGAACTTTGTTACTGACTTGTATTTACACGCATACCAGGTGAGAGCCAGGTGAGAGTTACCGTAGACGACTAAGGTCTTTGTTGTTCTATTTGTGTCACGTATTTCTAGCGCTAATTATCTCCCTTGTGTGTTGATTTTACCATTGAGGGGTTTGTAGATATGATGTGGAGCACAAGGTTGGAGTCAAGATCTAATCGGATTTTACCGATTTTGTTCAGAGAGAATTCAGAAAACAGAATAGGCAAATCTGAAGGGGGGACGATGGTTGGAGGTTGTGAGCATTTGGTTCTGGGTGAGATGCTGCTAGTGATATGGGACAATACTTTGGTGGACTTCTGTAATCTTACAATTGTAAAACAAACTCTGCGAGTATGCATGCGTGTGTCCGTGAATGTGTGTGTGTGTGTGTGTGTGTGTGTGTGTGTGTGTGTGTGTGTGTGTGTGTGTGTGTGTGTGTGTGTGTGTGTGTGTGTGTGAGCGCGCGCGCGCGCCCTTGCTTCCAGAGTTGGAGTCGGTGAAGTCCATCAGTATTTTCAAGACTTCAGCTTCTGCCCATGAGAGCTCAGACGCTAAACTTCACCCGGTTCGCGGTGACTTTCACAGATTCAGCACGGCAAGAACAACAACGTCCTTCGCTCATCGGTGTACCTAGACGTACCCGGCCGTAGGGTTGGCTGGTGAGACGTACCTGCAGCAGCTGGCACTTGGCCCAGGCGTCCTGATCGCCGCCGTTCTGGATCTCCACCTTGAGGCGGATGTTCTCGCCGCAGCAGTAGCCGGTCCTCTCCAGCATGCCTCGCATCAGCAGCGGCCCCTTACCGCAGCACAGGCTGCACTGGTTCCTCTTCGCCACACCCTGGGCCGGGGTCTGTACACACACACACACACACACACACACACACACACACACACACACACACACACACACACACATACACACACACACACACACACACACACACACACACACACACACACACACACACACACACACACAAACAAACAAACAAACAAACAAACAATTAAATCACACACATGCCTACAAGTACACTTTGTTAGGCAATCAATTGTTGATCCAGGCATACACTAGTCAACCCAGAGCCACCCATCCGTCCATTGGTCAATCAGCCATCAAACAATTCACCATCCAACAATCTTTCAACCGCTCACTTAATCAGTCCGTCTGTCCAGCCATACACCCACGCAGCCAGCTACCCACCCATCCACTATTCATTCATCATCAATCCATCCACCCACCCACCCGGTATTGATCCATCATCTATTAATCCACCTACCCACCCAATATTCATCCATCATCCATCCATCCACCCACCCAGCCACCCAATATTCATCCGTCCATCCATCCACCTACCCACCCACCCAATATTCATCCATCCATCCATCCACCCACCCACCCACCCAATATTCATCCATCCATCCATCCACTCATCTACTAGTCCATCCACCACCCACTCGTCCACCATCAATCCATTCACCGTCGACCCATCCATGATCCACTCTTTCATCCATCCACCCATCCACAATCCACCCCATCGGTCCATCCATCCACCGAGCCATGCACCCAGCCAGCCGGCCCCAGCGGCCACTGACCAGCAGTCGTTCATCCATGCAGTCGATGTGCGGCCCGATGATGGTGAAGTACTTGACGCCCTGCGGACACGAGGCGTACGGGATGTCCAGCGTCACGCGGATGTAGTAGCGCACCGTGCCGTACTTGCTCTCGAACGAACACGGCAGGGCCGACTCGGGCAGCTTGAACTCGAACGGAAACGTGTGGCAGCCGCGGGGCATGATGGGAATGTTGCCCGACTCGTCGTTGGCTTCTGGGGGGAAGAAAATGTGGTACTCGTGAATTCCCGCATTCGTTGATCAAGTTGAAGACATCGACGTTGTTGGTATCAAGTTGAAGACATCGACGTTGTTGGTATCAAGTTCTCAAGGAAGCCACCCGTATACGTTCCGTTCAGTCTCACTAAGGTTTCCCCAAGTTTGCAATATTTGAACATGACCGTCACCTCCACTGTGGTCACGATACCCCCATACTGAACATGACCGTCACCTCCACTGTGGTCACGATACCCCCATACTGAACATGACCGTCAACTCCACTGTGGTCACGACAACCCCATACTGAACATGACCGTCATCCCCACTGTGGTCACGACACCCCCATACTGAACATGACCGTCACCTCCACTGTGGTCACGATACCCCCATACTGAACATGACCGTCATCCCCACTGTGGTCACGATACCCCCATATTATCATCGCTGCTTTGTTGCCCCTGTCTTAATCATCACCCCTTTACATTATAACGTGCATGAGATGTGATGAGAACCATTGTATTGAATGCTACTGTACTGAGAGCCATCATATTCAGTACCATCCTGCGGGGTATTACCGGGCTGAGTACCATCGTACTGAATGCCCTTGTATCGAGTATCATCGTGTTCACTACCTTCCTACTGAGCATTATTGTACTGAGTACCATCGTACTGAGTGCTATTATTGGGTACAGTAGTACTGAGTGTTACTTACTGGGTACAATCGTATATGTGCTGTTGTACTGAGTACCATAGTTCTATGGTGCTGTTGTACTGAGCACCATCAGTGCTATGGTGCTAATGTACTGAGCACCATCAGTGCTATGGTGCTGTTGTACTGAGTACCATCAGTGCTATGGTGCTGTTGTACTGAGTACCATCAGTGCTATGGTGCTGTTGTACTGAGTACCATCCTGCTATGGTGCTGTTGTACTAAGTACCATCCTGCTATGGTGCTGTTGTACTAAGTACCATCGTGGTGAGCGCCATCTTACAGCCGAGTTGCTCGCCGGGACCATCATCCCAGCGTTCTTCATCGACACGCTCACTGTAGCTCTTCACTACGCTAGCGGCCTGGGTGTCAGGACGCCTTTGGCTCTTCACTACGCTAGCGGCCTGGGTGTCAGGACGCCTTTGGCTCTTCACTACGCTAGCGGCCTGGGTGTCAGGACGCCTTTGGCTCTTCACTACGCTAGCGGCCTGGGTGTCAGGACGCCTTTGGCTCTTCACTACGCTAGCGGCCTGGGTGTCAGGACGCCTTTGGCTCTTCACTACGCTAGCGGCCTGGGTGTCAGGACGCCTTTGGCTCTTCACTACGCTAGCGGCCTGGGTGTCAGGACGCCTTTGGCTCTTCACTACGCTAGCGGCCTGGGTGTCAGGACGCCTTTGGCTCTTCACTACGCTAGCGGCCTGGGTGTCAGGACGCCTTTGGCTCTTCACTACGCTAGCGGCCTGGGTGTCAGGACGCCTTTGGCTCTTCACTACGCTAGCGGCCTGGGTGTCAGGACGCCTTTGGCTCTTCACTACGCTAGCGGCCTGGGTGTCAGGACGCCTTTGGCTCTTTACTACGCTAGCGGCCTGGGTGTCAGGACGCCTTTGGCTCTTTACTACGCTAGCGGCCTGGGTGTCAGGACGCCTTTCGCTGCTGTTGCACTCCTTGCTGTGTTTAACAGTCACTTCTAAGCCATCTTTTCCAACTGGTTAAGGTTTCGTGGTCTTGTTTCCATCGTTTTGAAGACGTCCTAAAGCTACACAAACAAAACGGCAAACCCGCCTGCGCTACGCCCTCACGACTTACAAGGTGGAGGTGACCCCGAGTCTGACCTTTTCCCCACAGCAGCTGCCGCTCGTCGATGTAGTGCTCGTCCTGCCGCACCGTCCGCCGCTCACCGGCCCGCGTGATCTTCCACTCCGCGTGCGCCTTGCCCCGGATGTGCAGGCGGATCCCTGCCACACGCCAGCCCTCGTCAGTGGGTACAGGTGTTGATTACAAACAACTGGGTGCAGGGATGAACGGGTTAACTGTCAAACGGTTTGGTGCAGGGATGAACGGGTTAACTGTCAAACGGTTTGGTACAGGGATGAACGGGTTAACTGTCAAACGGTTTGGTGCAGGGATGAACGGGTTAACTGTCAAACGGTTTGGTGCAGGGATGAACGGGTTAACTGTCAAACGGTTTGGTACAGGGATGAACGGGTTAACTGTCAAACGGTTTGGTGCAGGGATGAACGGGTTAACTGTCAAACGGTTTGGAGCAGGGATGAACGGGTTAACTGTCAAACGGTTTGGTACAGGGATGAACGGGTTAACTGTCAAACGGTTTGGTACAGTGATGAACGGGTTAACTGTAAAACGGTTTGATACAGGGACGAACAGGTTAACTGTCTCACAAGACACTGGCCGACTCACAGTGACCGACTCACCATACGCTGGCCGACTCACCATTCTCTAGCTGACTCACTATACTCTGGCTGACCATACACATTCAGACTCACCATACAGTGGCCGACTCACCATACTCTGGCTGACTCACCATACAGTGGCCAACTCACCATACACATTCAGACTCACCAAACATTGGCCTACTCACCATTGAATCTCATGTTCTCGACGTTCTCCACCAGCACCCTGCCGCTCACCGTCTCGCCCGCGTAGTAGATCTCTTTGTCAAGGTCAAGGTCGAACGTCTTCAGCACGTCCATGCTGACGTCATAAGCTTAATTCACGTCAGCCTGTGGTCAGCTACAGTGACGTCAGCCTGTGGTCAGCTACAGTGACGTCAGCGTAAGAGAAGCTGTAGAGGCGTCAGTATGCGATAAGCTGCAATAACGTCAGAGTGCGATAAGCTACGAAAACGTCAGCGGCCGATAAGTTGCAGTAACGTCAGCGTGCGCTAAACGACAGTAACGTCAGCAGTCTGAGCTGCAGTGGCAACAGCGCGCAGAGACTACGGCACAACGGCCACAGCGAGGGTTTTCCGGTGGCGCTGCGGTGTCTGATGGAAGATGCAGGTGAGTGTCCCAGGTGCTGTTGTCGTTGTCGTTGTGTGGTGTACGGCTGTGATGGTGGTGTGGAGAGGCGTATAGCGAGGCTGCATGGTTCCCGTCCGTTGCTCGTACTGCACGTGGCACCAGTCTGAGGAACACAAGTAATAAGGCCACAATGTAAACATCACCACAGACTTGGTACAGAGCAGTTTATAGCACTGCTCTCTCTCTCTCTCTCTCTCTCTCTCTCTCTCTCTCTCTCTCTCTCTCTCTCTCTCTCTCTCTCTCTCTCTCTCTCTGCGTGTGTGTGTGTTGTGTGTGTGTGTGCATGTGTGTGTGTGTGTGTGTGTGTGTGTGTGTGTGTGTGTGTGTGTGTGTGCGCGCGCGCGCGCGCGCGCGCGCGTGTGTGTGTTTAATTGAGTTTTTGACTTTTTCACTCCTGTTGTTTTTCACTGCTGTTTTTATTTCATTTCCGTTGCAGTCGCTGTCTCGTTTTATATGTTGTTGTTGTTGTTGTTGTTGTTGTTGTTGTTGTTGTTGTTGTTGTTGTTGTTGTTGTTGTATTTGTCTATAGCCTTTAGTCATAATATCTAACTGTGAATGTCTTGGTTATTAGTAGTACTGTAGCAACGGCAGATATGTGAGTTGGCCTTTGTGCTAATATCTTCACCGTTGAGAAATAAAGTTTAGTTAATCAATCTCTCTCACGTGCCTGTGCTGGTCACCTTAAGAGGGCGAAGAGGACGGGTGAGAACACGCTGCAGGGCATGTAGGTCTTGAGCAGAGCACAGAGACAGACAGGGCCGACAGAAGTTACAGCACCGAAGCAAAGAGAAGAAATTGTTTATTCCATTCTGCCACTGACTGGAAGCTAGCGCAGTGCCAAGATGAGATGTAATCAAGTCTGTCTCAGGACCCTTCCTCACGAGACGGGCCGCATTGTTCGGAACCTTCAACACACCCAGTGCAGTGAATTAAACAGATTAACTCACCTGACGCCCGGAATGCAGTGACTCAGGTTATAATAATGATGAATCGATCAACACCAAAAATGCAGTAAATTATACAGATTAACCCATCAACGGCCCAAATGCAGTAAATTATATAGATTAACCCATCTGCGCCCAAAATGCAGTAAATTATACAGATTAACCCATCAGCGACTGATAATACAGATGACTCTGTCAGTCCTCACAATACGATGGCGCGCGTGCTCCTGCAGTAGAGACTAATGGGTGGTGATTAAGGAGGCCAGCGCCGCCAGGCATCTCGCCCAGCCTCGCTATCGCTATGCACGCGCACCCTTGTGTCTTGGGCGGCCCACGCCATAATTCAGTTTCTGCTGACCCCTCCTGGCCAGCCATCTCCTACACTTCCTGCCGCTTCCTTCAAGGCCGTCTGCCCACACAAAGGGGCGATAATCCGTGCGGTGGGGATTCGATTGGAGGACTGTTTCAGCGGAGTGTCGTCCCCTGAAGTGGAAGATCCCCACACAGTCCTCTGGTCAAGGTTACCGTTACACAACGTTTCTTCTGTCGCTCCTCCGCTACTGACTTGAAAACGTGAAGCAAAACGCCTGACACCAGAGGCCGTGTAGCCATCAAGGGCCTTAACTATGAATCGGGACTATGGTAGGCCTGGCCTAAACCAAAGTTCCTGACTTTAGAGTCCGAGACTTTGAGTTAGGCAAAGTTCGTATACATGGACGCGGACAATGGTCGAGACAACAGAGTCTCCGACTTCGCGCTGATAAGAAAGTGGTCATCACACGCGTCATCGCTTGTGCTAACTTTAGACGGGGCAATCCCATCTGGACATGCGCACCGACACGCTTCGTCCACTTCCCTGCGATGTATTTCGTACGCGCAAACATCGGTAAACATAAACATTAGGTGAAGGCATGCCTAGCAGGCCCCGATTCTGCATGTGATTCGCCATGTTTTACTTCTGCAGCACCCAAGCGATCTCGACGAGGTCATTATTCGTAAAAACGCTAATCTATCGACATCTTCGATGGAGTATTCTTCTTCTCATTTACTGAATCGAGTAACCGTAGCATCGTCTGCTATGTCGGCCATTTTGAACTTGTCAGAAAGGCGAGTGGACGCTGTGAAATCAGGTAGCCTGCGCTGTGCAGATGAATTTAAACAACAAGAAAATAAATCAAGTGAGAATGTAAGAGGTCAAGCAAACTTGCTCTCATAATAATTTGCAAACATTAAATCGTACGATTACATTAATCAGTCATTATGCCTGCGTCGCTCGGCTAATGCGACCTTTCTTCCCTCCAAAATGAAAGAGCTTTGGCCGACGAACGTCTAGTACTCATTTGACGAAGTAAACGAAAGAAAAGGAAAAAAAAAATTAAAAAGAGAGAAAAACCGCTGGATTCAGACATAAAGACGCAACAACAGCAAAAAATAAACGAAAACAACAAGAAGAACCAACTTTCCAAGCATAACAAGGCCAAAAGCAGTCACAGTCCCGGGCCTGCGACCTTTAGTCCAGCGAAATCGCTAGCCTAAATATCGGCTGTTTAGGCCCGAGGTAAATTGTTTACAGGTTATTGATTTAATGTCCCTGTAATGCGACCGCCCTTTTCTAAAGCCTTCTGCTGAGTTTTACCTCCTCAAAAGGGAGGAACAGCAGAACGCTATGGACGTGCACACAGCTGTACGGCCATTGCCTGTGTTGCGACAATGGAGTTGTCTTCACTCGCCGTGTCCGTGTTGAATAAAACATTACATCTTTGTGTGCTCCGCCTCGGCAGCCGCCACGGGCCCACTCTCTCCCGTCTCCACGGCCCATGCAGAGGGCATGAGCTGTGGACAATAATGAAGTGCTAAGACAACAACCGACATGAGCTGTGGGCAATAATGAAGTGCTAAGACAACAACGGGCATGAGCTGTGGGCAATAATGAAGTGCTAAGACAACAACCGACATGAGCTGTGGGCAATAATGAAGTGCTAAGACAACAACGGGCATGAGCTGTGGGCAATAATGAAGTGCTAAGACAACAACTGACATGAGCTGTGTGCAATATACAAGTGCCAAGACAGCAACGAGACTGGCGCACAGATCATTAAGGAAGGCACTCCTCCTCCACCTCCTCCTCTTCCTTCTCCTCTTCCTCCTCTTCCTCCTCCTCTGCTCTTCTTCTTCTCCTCGTCTTGAGATGACCGTGTGAGATAGATTGACGGGACGTTGAAATTCAGTTGCTAAATTCGTCGTCGTCGTCGTCCTCAACAAAGGGCTGTCATCACTCAGGCCCAAGCTGGAACTATTCCACGGGCAACGTCTCGAAACACTTCAGCGGCGGGCTGGAGTGTAACCTGGATTTTTCCAAGTACGTAGAGTCCAAGGCTGCTTCTGCTGCTTCTTGGAACGGGCGTTTCACTGTCAAGAGATTGCTGCACTGTGTGTTGGTCACTGGATGTCCCCATAGCAATCCCATGTACAGTGTTGTGTTGGTCACTGTCCCCATAGCAATCCCATGTACACTGTTGTGTTGGTCACTGGATATCCCCATAGCAACCACATGTACAGTGTTGTGTTGGTCACTGGATGTCCCCATAGCAATTCCATGTACAGTGTTGTGTTGGTCACTGTCCCCATAGCAATCCCATGTAAAGTGTTGTGTTGGTCACTGTCCCCATAACAATTCCATGTACAGTGTTGTGTTGGTCACTGTCCCCATAACAATCCCATGTACAGTGTTGTGTTGGTCACTGTCCCCATAACAATCCCATGTACAGTGTTGTGTTGGTCACTGTCCCCATAGCAATCCCATGTACACTGTTGTGTTGGTCACTGGATGTTCCTATAGCAATCCCATGTACAGTGTTGTGTTGGTCACTGGATGTTCCCATAGAAATCCCATGTACACTGTTGTGTTTGTCACTGTCCCCATAGCAATCCCATGTACACTGTTGTGTTGGTCACTGTCCAAACAGCAATCCCATGTACAGTGTTGTGTTGATCACTGTTCCCATAGCAATTCCATATACACTGTTGTGTTGGTCACTGACCCCATAGCAATCCTATGTACACTGTTGTGTTGGTCACTGGATATCCCCATAGCAACCACATGTACAGTGTTGTGTTGGTCACTGTCCCCATAGCAATCCTATGTACAGTGTTGTGTTGGTCACTGTCCCCATAGCAGTCTCATGTACAGTGTTGTGTTGGTCACTGTCCCCATAGCAGTCTCATGTACAGTGTTGTGTTGGTCACTGTCCCCATAGCAGTCCCATGTACAGTGTTGTGTTGGTCACTGACCCCATAGCAGTCCCATGTACAGTGTTGTGTTGGTCAGTGACCCATGGGGATTCCTTCCCTGTACTCTCTCCTGGTCACTGTTTCTGTGCACACCCCGGAGACGGACAGCAAGGGGCCAGACCTGGCGTCGGCAAAACTAGAGAACAGTGACAAGTTACAGAATAAGAAAGGAGCCAAACGAAAGCCAGGAAACAGACGCGCGCGCGCAAACTCACTCACACACACACACACACACACACACACACACACACACACACACACACACATACACACACACACACACACACACACACACACACACACACACACACATACACACACACACACACACACACACACACACACACACACACACACACACACACACACACACACACACACACACACACGCCCCTTCGCTCTCCATCCGCAGTCCTGTGACTTTGTGGTGTGTGACGACTGTTAGGCCCAGCGGCTGTGTGTTCATTTTGTGGCACGTGATGTCTGGACGTTTTCATAATCCAGCTTAAATCGCTATCACCGTTATAAGTCCCATTCATGTAGGATGGGTCATGCGCCCTGAGGCACTCTGTCAGTCTCACTGCTGCATGAGCTGGACGCACGTGCCTTGAGTGTGGCTGTGAACAGACTGCCGCTGTCACTGTTGGTCCTTTCCGTCTGTGCCAGTGTGTGTGTGTGTGTGTGTGTGTGTGTGTGTGTGTGTGTGTGTGTGTGTGTGTGTGTGTGTGTCTGTGTGTCTGTGTGTGTCTGTGTGTCTGTGTGTGTGTGTGTGCGTGTGTGTATGCGTGTGTGTGCGTATGCGTGTGTGTGCGTATGCGTGTGAGCGTGTGCGTGCGTGTGCGTGTGTGTGTGTGTGTGTGTGTGTGTGTGTGTGTGTGTGTGTGAGAGAGAGAGAGAGAGAGAGAGAGAGAGGAGTGGGCCAGTTGTTTGCAATACGTCATAGGTTCATGTCTTAATAACAAACGTATCATTTAGGCCTACGGAGATCGGCCTATTTTAGTTCAAGCTTCATTGCAGCTTGCAGATCTCACCACAGTACATCTGGGCGACCACAGTACATCTGGGCGACCACAGTACATCAAAGGCTTGGGCGACATAGCTGGAGGCACCGTTATGCAAGAACGATAAGTGTGCGACATGCCCAAAGTGGCTGGAGTGATCTCCCCTGATCGCCATCAGTGGCTTCCATTAGTCAGACTTACGCCGCAACGCTTCACGGTCACTGGCCGGTCCCCGGAAGCAAAAGGCAAACTTGAACCAGGTGTCATTGCTGGTGCTGATTTAATCGTATTTCATTCAAGACAGCATATCAAGAGACTTTTTTTTGGGGGGGGAGGGGGAGGGGCGGGGGGGGGGCGGGGGAATGGTGCACCCAATTGGCTCTTTATGAAGGGAGTGGGATCTCTCTCTCTCTCTCTCTCTCCCTCTCTCTCTCTCTCTCTCTCTCTCTCTCTCTCTCTCTCTCTCTCTCTCTCTCTCTCTCTCTCTCTCAACGTGTTTCATTCAAGACAACATATCGATAGAACACTATTCCTGCTGTTGATTTAAACATGTTCGGGCAACGGGGATAGCTCAGTGGTTAGAGCTTCGGACTTGTGATCGAAAGGTCCCGGGTTCGGGTGCCGGCAGGAGCGGTGGGAGAATTTTCTTCTCCGTGGTCAGCTTTCTGTACTGACTCTTTCTGTATCAGTTCCACTCTTATTTCGGTATCCGTTACCGGAGTAGCACGCAAAAGATCCCGGTCATTCCGCCAAAAATGCAGGTCGCAGGTGACAGCTATACACCCTACCTAAAGGGCTTTGAATGAAGTGACACTGTAAACTGGTGCATGGTTGAATGGTGTACATTTGAATGGTGTACATAACTTGCGCCGAGACGGCAGCAGTATTACGTGTACCAGCCATGCAACAACCCAAGAGCGCTGTCAGTACACCACTTCCGTGGATGTTAAAAATACGCTCTAAGAAAGGATTCAGTCACTCAGAATCACACGCGACAAGAGCGCAGTGAGTCTGCTCGAGAGCAGAGAACAGCGCTATGTAAAAGCGATGAGTAATAACGATGTTTCACTCAAGGCAACACATCAACAGAGCTATTCCTGGTGTTGATTTAAACATGTTTCGTTGAAGACAACACATCAGTAGATCTATTCCTGGTGTTGATTTAAACATATTTCGTTGAAGACAACACAGCAATAGACCTAGTGATGGTCCAAGCAGACACCAGCAATAGACCTAGTGCTGATCCACACACCAGCAGACACCAGCAATAGACCTAGTGCTGATCCAAACACACCAGCAGACACCAGCAATAGACCTAGTGCTGATCCAAACACACCAGCAGACACCAGCAATAGACCTAGTGCTGATCCACACACCAGCAGACACCAGCAATAGACCTAGTGCTGATCCAAACACACCAGCAGACACCAGCAATAGACCTAGTGCTGATCCAAACACACCAGCAGACACCAGCAATAGACCTAGTGCTGATCCAAACACACCAGCAGACACCAGCAATAGACCTAGTGCTGATCCAAACACACCAGCAGACACCAGCAATAGACCTAGTGCTGGTCCACGCACCAGTAGACACCAGCAATAGACCTAGTGCTGGTCCAAACACACCAGCAGACACCAGCAATAGACCTAGTGCTGATCCAAACACACCAGTAGACACCAGCAATAGATCTTGTGCTGGCCAAAGAAACCCAGCAGACACCAGCAATAGACCTAGTGCTGGTCCACACACCAGTAGACACCAGCGATAGACCTAGTGCTGGTCCACACACCAGTAGACACCAGCGATAGACCTAGTGCTGGTCCACACACCAGTAGACACCAGCGATAGACCTAGTGCTGGTCCACACACCAGTAGACACCAGCAATAGACCTAGTGCTGGTCCACACACCAGTAGACACCAGCGATAGACCTAGTGCTGGTCCACACACCAGTAGACACCAGCGATAGACCTAGTGCTAGTCCACACACCAGTAGACACCAGCGATAGACCTAGTGCTGGTCCACACACCAGTAGACACCAGCGATAGACCTAGTGCTGGTCCACACACCAGTAGACACCAGCGATAGACCTAGTGCTGGTCCACACACCAGTAGACACCAGCGATAGACCTAGTGCTGGTCCACACACCAGTAGACACCAGCGATAGACCTAGTGCTGGTCCACACACCAGTAGACACCAGCAATAGACCTAGTGCTGATCCAAACACACCAGCAGACACCAGCAATAGACCTAGTGCTGGTCCAAGCACACCAGTAGACACCAGCGATAGACCCCCGGTAGATGGGGGGTGGGGGGGTCCTGAAGAGGCAGCGGCAGAAATTGGTCATTTGTGCGACACAGTTGTGGCCACTCCTCGCCTCTTACACGTTTTAGTCTTGTGTTTTGTTTCAGAGTGTTAGTGCACCCATATTCTACATAAAGAAAGCATGAAAACCGTTAATAAACAGTGGTAAACGTAATCTACAACTATACCAGTACCACTCCCAGTTGCCAAACACACGCACACGCACAGCGACAGAGAGAGAGAGAGATGCTGGCTGGCCTTTTTGCTTGCATTGTTCATTACTAATTCATTCCAGCCAAATGGTGACTTTGCACAGGAAGAGAAATGCTGATGACTAACTTGCATACGCCGGTGTCAAAGGAGAAAGAAATGTTCACGAGTTCAAAACTCCAATATTGTCTAGAATAATAATAACGGCGAGTCGTAAAGCGCCGACCGTGGGCTCACAGCGGTGAATGAACTTAACCCACAGAGTGTACACGGAGATACAGAACGTTATCCGCCATTCAACAAGCAGCTAACACAACCTAACCAGCCAGGCGCTGGTCTATTCTCGGTGCTAGAGGTTTCCCTCTGATGGAAGCGCACTTCAAAAAAGCAACAAAGTCCTCTCTAATGTTGAAGTCAGCATCCACAAAGCGCAAAATGTCAGTCCATCAGCAAGCAGAGGAAAGCGCTTTGCAGCAACAAGTTCTGTTAACGCCCTGGCTGTATCCTCGCTTTGCAGCAACAAGTTCTGTTAACGCCCTGGCTGTATCCTCGCTTTGCACCAACAAGTTCTGTTAACGCCCTGGCTGTATCCTCGCTCTGCACCAACAAGTTCTGTTAACGCCCTGGCTGTATCCTCGCTTTGCACCAACAAGTTCTGTTAACGCCCTGGCTGTATCCTCGCTTTGCACCAACAAGTTCTGTTAACGCCCTGGCTGTATCCTCGCTTTGCACCAACAAGTTCTGTTAACGCCCTGGCTGTATCCTCGCTTTGCACCAACAAGTTCTGTTAACGCCCTGGCTGTATCCTCGCTTTGCACCAACAAGTTCTGTTAACGCCCTGGCTGTATCCTCGCTTTGCACCAACAAGTTCTGTTAACGCCCTGGCTGTATCCTCGCTTTGCACCAACAAGTTCTGTTAACGCCCTGGCTGTATCCTCGCTTTGCACCAACAAGTTCTGTTAACGCCCTGGCTGTATCCTCGCTTTGCACCAACAAGTTCTGTTAACGCCCTGGCTGTATCCTCGCTTTGCACCAACAAGTTCTGTTAACTACCTGGCTGTATCCTCGCTTTGCAGCAACAAGTTCTGTTAACACCCTGGCTGTATCCTCGCTTTGCAGCAACAAGTTCTGTTAACGACCTGGCTGTATCCTCGCTTTGCAGCATCCACCTTCAAAACCACCCGTGGATGTACTGTCCTGGACACGTTAGAGTGGAGGGATTTCTTCATTGTCCGAATTTCGACCTTCCGGAGTTGAAACTCAGCATAGAAACCTGACCATAGAGAAAGTTGCTGACAAATTTCTGTGCTAACTCTTATTTCAGTATACGTTCCACCTCCGTGTTACCACAGTAGCACGTAAAAGATCATGGTCATTCTGCCAAAAGTGCATATATGCGCATATGGCTTCGAATAAAACGACACTGTAAACTGGTGCACGGTTGTATGGTGTATTGAGTACACACCCCGAGACGGTGTCTTTCACATTGTTCACTGTGCAGTTGTTTTTACGCTTCAGTGACCCGTACATGTTCTTTCATGAGCACTTGATACGAGCAGCCTGGCCATTGTCACACCTGTTGGCGTTTTCTCACACCACTAACGGGCACGCTTTTCACACCTGTTGGGCTTTTTCTCACACCACTGACTGACAATCTTTTCACACCTGTTGGGGTTTTCTCACATCACTGACTGACACACTTTTCACGCGGTCTGTTAGGTCAGATAAGCTGGAAGATTTTCAACATCTGTCACACGTACTTGTTTCTTTCCCGACTGCACAGCCACCGACCTTCGTGTCAATAGACTGCACAGACACCGACCTTCGTGTCAATAGACTGCACAGACACCGACCTTCGTGTCAATAGACTACACAGACACCGACCTTCGTGTCAATAGACTGCACAGACACTGACTATCGTATCAATAGACTGCACAGCCACCGACCTTCGTGTCAATAGACTGCACAGCCACCGACCTTCGTGTAGACTGCACAGCCACCGACCTTCGTGTCAATAGACTGCACAGACACTGCCTATCGTATCAATAGACTGCACAGACACTGCCTATCGTATCAATAGACTGCACAGCCACCGACCTTCGTGTCAATAGACTGCACAGACACTGACTATCGTATCATTAGACTGCACAGCCACCGACCTTCGTGTCAATAGACTGCATAGTCACTGACTATCGTATCAATAGACTGCACAGCCACCGACCTTCGTGTCAATAGACTGCACAGACACTGACTATCGTATCAATAGACTGCACAGACACTGACTATCGTATCAATAGACTGCACAGACACCGACCTTCGTGTCAAAAGACTGCACAGACACCGACCTTCGTGTCAATAGACTGCACAGACACTGACTATCGTATCAATAGACTGCACAGCCACCGACCTTCGTGTCAGTAGACTGCACAGCCACCGACCTTCGTGTCAATAGACTGCATAGTCACTGACTATCGTATCAATAGACTGCACAGCCACCGACCTTCGTGTCAATAGACTGCACAGACACTGACTATCGTATCAATAGACTGCACAGACACTGACTATCGTATCAATAGACTGCACAGCCACCGACCTTCGTGTCAATAGACTGCACAGACACTGCCTATCGTATCAATAGACTGCACAGCCACCGACCTTCGTGTCAATAGACTGCACAGACACTGCCTATCGTATCAATAGACTGCACAGCCACCGACCTTCGTGTCAATAGACTGCACAGACACTGCCTATCGTATCAATAGACTGCACAGCCACCGACCTTCGTGTCAATAGACTGCACAGACACTGACTATCGTATCAATAGACTGCACAGACACCGACCTTCGTGTCAATAGACTGCACAGACACTGACTATCGTATCAATAGACTGCACAGCCACCGACCTTCGTGTCAATAGACTGCACAGACACTGACTATCGTATCAATAGACTGCACAGCCACCGACCTTCGTGTCAATAGACTGCACAGACACTGACTATCGTATCAATAGACTGCACAGCCACCGACCTTCGTGTCAATAGACTGCACAGACACTGACTATCGTATCAATAGACTGCACAGCCACCGACCTTCGTGTCAATAGACTGCACAGACACTGACTATCGTATCAATAGACTGCACAGCCACCGACCTTCGTGTCAATAGACTACACAGACACTGACTATCGTATCATTAGACTGCACAGCCACCGACCTTCGTGTCAGTAGGCTGTACAGCCACTGATTATAATGTCAATAGACTGTACAGCCACCGACCTTCGTGTCAACAGACAGTACAGCCACCGACCTTCGTGTCAATAGACTGCACAGACACCGACCTTCGTGTCAATAGACTGCACAGCCACCGACCGTCGCGTAAATAGACTGCACAGCCATCGACCTTCGTGTCAATAGACTGCACAGCCACTGACTATCGTGTCAGTAGACTCCACAGCCACTGACTATCGTGTCAATAGGCTGCATAGTCACTGACTATCGTTTCAATAGACTGCACAGCCATCGACCTTCGTATCAATAGACTGCACAGCCACTGACTATCGTGTCAATAGATTCCACAGTCACCGACCTTCGTGTCAGTAGACTGCACGGCCACTGACTATCGTGTCCATAGATCGCACAGCCACCGACCTTCGTGTCAATAGACTGCACAGCCACCGACCTTCGGGTCAATAGACTGCGCAGCCACCGACCGTCGTGTCAATAGACTGCACAGCCACCGACCGTCATGTCAATAGACTGCACAGCCACTGACCGTCGTGTCAATAGACTGCACAGCCACCGACCGTCATGTCAATAGACTGCACAGCCACTGACCGTCGTGTCAATAGACTGCACAGCCACCGACCTTCGTATCAACAGACTGCACAGCCTCCGATTTTCATTTGAACGATTTTCGTGACAACAGACAGCCTATGGTCAACAGACTGACTCACTGTCAAAAACTAAAATCAACAGACTACAGTCAGTGATTAAGGCCAACAGACAGACTTTACAGTAACTTATTAAGTCAACAGACAGACTGTACAGTCAGTGATGAAGGCCAACAGACAGACTTTACAGTAACTTACTAAGTCAACAGACAGACTGTGCAGTCAGTGATGAAGGCCAACAGACAGACTTTACAGTAACTTACTAAGTCAACAGACAGACTGTACAGTCAGTGATGAAGGCCAACAGACAGACTTTACAGTAACTTACTAAGTCAACAGACAGACTGTGCAGTCAGTGATGAAGGCCAACAGACAGACTTTACAGTAACTTACTAAGTCAACAGACAGACTGTACAGTCAGTGATGAAGGCCAACAGACAGACTTTACAGTAACTTACTAAGTCAACAGACAGACCTTACAGAAACAGACCGGTAGTGTTCGTGGTCAGTGAGTCAGCTCTATCCGTTGGCCTATTTGTTTTTCTTTCTTTCTTTTTCCCTGTGTGTTTATTTTGACTGTAACTGCCCTGTGCTCATCTGATGAAAGAAGCAGATATATATTCATCATCATCATCATCATCATCATCATCATCATCATCATCATCATCAACTCGTAATGCAGTTGTCTGAGTATCGGGGAACAGTGCCCACGGACCTACCTGCAGAAAAAGTCTGACTCCTGCACGCAATGTTTCCATCAGCTTAAAGTCCTGAGCGATGATGAATCACAGGGAGTGTTATATACACACGTGCACAAAAGGCCCCACTCGTGCACGCAGGGTCTCCATTCGCTCAAAGTCCTGAGCAAAAATGAAATCAGCTTCAAGCTCGCTGCTGTAAGCGCTGACCTAGAAATTCCACACGGTAAGTTACCAACAATGTCTTTGACCATTTCTTGACCCAGCCTTCCTTGGTCCGCTCATGACCTTTCATGGCCCTTCTGTGACCCGTCCCTGACCCTTTCTTGACCCTTCTCTGACCCTTCGTCCCACAGTCCCACACTGGTCGCAGCAACGGTAACGACCAAGATCTCCATGGAAATGATGTCAAATTTGACCTATGCAAATGTGAACTCGCTTTTCGTGTAGTCACTGTTACGTTCTCACAGTCATTGTCCTACCACGTGATTGTTCGCACAGTCATTGTCCTACCACGTGATTGTTCTCACAGTCATTGTCCTACCACGTTACTGTTCGCACAGTCATTGTCCTACCACGTGATTGTTCTCACAGTCATTGTCCTACCACGTTATTGTTCGCACAGTCATTGTCCTACCACGTGATTGTTCGCACAGTCATTGTCCTACCACGTGATTGTTCGCACAGTCATTGTCCTACCACGTGATTTTTCGCACAGTCATTGTCCTACCACGTGACTGTTCTCACAGTCATTGTCCTACCACGTGATTGTTCGCACAGTCATTGTCCTACTATGCTCATATTCGTCGTTCCAACATGTTCACGGAACTCTTGTCCTATCATGTTTATGCAGTCATTGTTTTGTGCTCAAGTGCTCGATGTTCCGTTGTGTTCAAATGCTGATTAATATACTGTCCTGTGATATTCTGACGTACTATTATTGTCCTGGCAAGTTCATAACTACGTTATTGTAAGTTCATAACTACGATCATCATCCACCAAGTTATGTTCGTCTCATCACTGTCAGTTCATGTGCATATGATCAGTGTTATGTTCAGGCTGTTGTATTCGCCATGGTTGTGTTCACCCCCATCACAACCACCACCACCACCTAACGTGGTGACACAACTTCCTGACTAAACACAACACCGTCTCCGTCGCAGGTTTGACCAGGAACCAGATAGATCGATAGCAGGCAGGCAGACAGGCAGGCAGGTAGATAGCAGGCAGGCAGACATACAAATAGATAGATGGCAGGCAGGCAGACAGACAAACAGATAGATAGATGCCAGGCAGACAGACAGACAAACAGATAGATGGCAGGCAGGCAGACAGACAAACAGATAGATGGCAGGCAGGCAGACAGACAGACAGATAGATGGCAGGCACGCAGACAGACAGATAGATAGATGGCAGGAAGGCAGACAGACAGACAGATAGATAGATGACAGGCAGGCAGGCAGACGGGTAGATGGCAGGCAGGCAGGCAGACAGACAAATAGACAGATGGCAGGCAGGCAGGCAGACAGACAAATAGACAGATGGCAGGCAGGCAGGCAGACAAATAGATAGATGGCAGGCAGGCAGGCAGACGGGTAGATGGCAGGCAGGCAGGCAGACAGACAAATAGACAGATGGCAGGCAGGCAGGCAGACAAATAGATAGATGGCAGGCAGGCAGGCAGACGGGTAGATGGCAGGCAGGCAGGCAGACAGACAAATAGACAGATGGCAGGCAGGCAGGCAGACAAATAGATAGATGGCAGGCAGGCAGGCAGACGGGTAGATGGCAGGCAGGCAGGCAGACAGACAAATAGACAGATGGCAGGCAGGCAGACAGACAAATAGATAGATGGCAGGCAGGCAGCCAGATACACAAATAGATAGATGGCAGGCATGCAGACAGACAGACAGACAGACAGGTAGATGGCAGGCTGGCAGAGAGACAGATAGACAGATGGCAGACAGGAAGACAGATAGATGACAGAGAGACAGACAGATATATAGCAGGCATGCAGACAGACAGACAGATATACTGATGGCAGGCAGACAGACAGACAGATATACTGATGGCAGGCAGACAGACAGATATACTGATGGCAGGCAGACAGACAGATATACTGATGGCAGGCAGGCAGACAGACAGATATACTGATGGCAGGCAGACAGACAGATATACTGATGGCAGGCAGGCAGACAGATATACTGATGGCAGGCAGGCAGACAGACAGATATACTGATGGCAGGCAGGCAGACAGATATACTGATGGCAGGCAGGCAGACAGACAGATATACTGATGGCAGGCAGGCAGATATACTGATGGCAGGCAGGCAGACAGACAGATATACTGATGGCAGGCAGGCAGATATACTGATGGCAGGCAGGCAGACAGATATACTGATGGCAGGCAGGCAGACAGATATACTGATGGCAGGCAGACAGACAGATATACTGATGGCAGGCAGGCAGACAGATATACAGATGGCAGGCAGACAGATATACTGATGGCAGGCAGGCAGACAGATATACTGATGGCAGGCAGACAGACAGATATACTGATGGCAGGCAGGCAGATATACTGATGGCAGGCAGGCAGACAGATATACTGATGGCAGGCAGACAGACAGATATACTGATGGCAGGCAGGCAGATATACTGATGGCAGGCAGGCAGACAGATATACTGATGGCAGGCAGACAGACAGATATACTGATGGCAGGCAGGCAGACAGACAGATATACTGATGGCAGGCAGGCAGATATACTGATGGCAGGCAGACAGACAGATATACTGATGGCAGGCAGACAGACAGACAGATATACTGATGGCAGGCAGACAGACAGACAGATATACTGATGGCAGGCAGACAGACAGACAGATATACTGATGGCAGGCAGGCAGATATACTGATGGCAGGCAGACAGACAGATATACTGATGGCAGGCAGACAGACAGACAGATATACTGATGGCAGGCAGACAGACAGACAGATATACTGATGGCAGGCAGACAGACAGACAGATATACTGATGGCAGGCAGGCAGATATACTGATGGCAGACAGACAGACAGATATACTGATGGCAGGCAGGCAGATATACTGATGGCAGGCAGACAGACAGATATACTGATGGCAGGCAGACAGACAGACAGATATACTGATGGCAGGCAGACAGACAGACAGATATACTGATGGCAGACAGACAGATATACTGATGGCAGGCAGGCAGACAGATATACTGATGGCAGGCAGACAGACAGATATACTGATGGCAGGCAGACAGACAGACAGATATACTGATGGCAGGCAGGCAGATATACTGATGGCAGGCAGGCAGGCAGATATACTGATGGCAGGCAGGCAGACAGATATACTGATGGCAGGCAGGCAGACAGATATACTGATGGCAGGCAGACAGACAGACAGATATACTGATGGCAGGCAGGCAGATATACTGATGGCAGGCAGACAGACAGATATACTGATGGCAGGCAGGCAGGCAGATATACTGATGGCAGGCAGACAGACAGATATACTGATGGCAGGCAGGCAGGCAGATATACTGATGGCAGGCAGGCAGGCAGATATACTGATGGCAGGCAGGCAGACAGATATACTGATGGCAGGCAGACAGACAGACAGATATACTGATGGCAGGCAGGCAGATATACTGATGGCAGGCAGACAGACAGATATACTGATGGCAGGCAGACAGACAGACAGATATACTGATGGCAGGCAGGCAGATATACTGATGGCAGGCAGACAGACAGATATAC
Organism: Alviniconcha strummeri; assembly: GCA_963584105.1. Classification (NCBI taxonomy): domain Eukaryota; kingdom Metazoa; phylum Mollusca; class Gastropoda; family Provannidae; genus Alviniconcha; species Alviniconcha strummeri. The sequence goes on along the minus strand of OY757545.1, from coordinate 26,284,578 downwards.
TGATGGCAGGCAGACAGACAGACAGATATACTGATGGCAGGCAGACAGACAGATATACTGATGGCAGACAGACAGATATACTGATGGCAGGCAGGCAGATATACTGATGGCAGGCAGACAGACAGATATACTGATGGCAGGCAGACAGATATACTGATGGCAGGCAGACAGACAGATATACTGATGGCAGACAGACAGATATACTGATGGCAGGCAGGCAGATATACTGATGGCAGGCAGACAGACAGATATACTGATGGCAGGCAGGCAGATATACTGATGGCAGGCAGGCAGACAGACAGATATACTGATGGCAGGCAGACAGATATACTGATGGCAGGCAGACAGATATACTGATGGCAGGCAGGCAGACAGACAGATATACTGATGGCAGGCAGGCAGATATACTGATGGCAGGCAGGCAGACAGACAGATATACTGATGGCAGGCAGACAGACAGACAGATACACAGATGGCAGATGTACAGATGTCTATTTATCATCAGACAGATATACTGTTGGCAGGCAGGCAGGCAGACAGGCAAACAGATATACAGATGGCAGGCAGGCAGGCAGACAGACAGACAGATATACAGACGGCAAACGGGCAGGCAGGCAGATATACAGACGGCAAACGGGCAGGCAGGCAGATATACAGATGGCAGGCAGACAGATACACAGATGGCAGACAGACAGACATATACAGACGGCAAGCAGGCAGGCAGATATACAGATGACAGGCAGACAGAGAGATATACAGATGGCAGGCAGACAGACATACAGATGGCAGGCAGACAGACATACAGATGGCAGGCAGACAGACATACAGATGGCAGGCAGACAGAGAGATATACAGATGGCAGGCAGACAGACAGGCAGGAAGATATACAGATGGCAGGCTGGCAGACAGATATACAGATGGCAGGCATGCAGGCAGGCAGGCAGACAGACAAATAGATAAAACGGTTAGGCAGGCAGACAGACGGACAGATATGCAGATGGTAGGCAGACAGACAGACAGGCAGAAAGACAGATGACAGGCAGACAAACAGGCTGACATACGGCCGGCAGGCAGGCAGATAGAAGGACAGATAAATATGCAAAGATGGAGAGATGGCAGGAAGACATACAGGCAGGCAGGCAGATAAAAGGTGGCTGGTAGGTACACAGGCTGGCAGACAGTTAAACAGGGAGAGACAGACAGGTAGGTAGTTAGATAGTTAGGTAGGTAGACAGATATCAAGAATCAAGAATTTTATTCATCTTCTGTCGAAACAGAAAATTAGAATTACGACCACGAAGCAAAATAAACCACCACGAAAATAATAAATCATGTTCATCTCTCTCTCTCTCTCTCTCTCTCTCTCTCTCTCTCTCTCTCTCTCTCTCTCTCTCTCTCTCTCTCTCACACACACACACACACACACACACACACACACACACACACACACACACACACACACACACACACACACACACACACACATACACAGCCCGCACGCTAAAATGTGAAAGTCAGTTCAGACAGATTAAAAAAGCAACTATTAAGACACACCCATTTCTCTCTCTCTCTTTCTCTCACTTACACACCCACATAACACACGCACGAACACAGGCGCGCGGGCGCATGCACACACGCACGCACACACACACACACACACACACACACACACACACACACACACACACACACACACACACACACACGTATGCATTCTGCTTATTCTAAAATGTACAAATCAATTTAGACGCAGATTAAGAGTTCAAGACACAGATTAAGCGTACAACTATTAAAACACACTCGTGTACACACGCACACACACACAAGCAAACAAACAGAAACACAATCACATTCACTCACTCACACACACACACACACACACACACACACACACACACACACACACACACACACACACAATCCTCCGAGCTAAATACGGAAGTACAAATGGGCAGGTTAAAACACACAAGGCTAAATGTATCGCGGGCAAAACCTCAAAACCGGAACGACTCTTAAAGTTATCGTATAAAAAAAAGGCATACATCATCTCCACGTGCAAGTCAGCATGTGCACATATTGATAGATAAAAGTGCATAGATAGGCAGGTAGGTAGCCAAATAAACATATATTCAGGTAGATAGATAGCTGATGACAGAGATTGATGGCAGGCAGGCAGACAGAGATTGTTGGTAGATGGATAGGGAGAAAAAGAGAGCGACGGGGATACAGAGACAAAGACAGACACACACAGAGACACAGAGAGGGACACACAGAGAGAGACAGACTGAGACAGAGACAGATGTCTGTAACGGCTCAGTCAGTCAGGTAGCAGCACGTGGAGACAGACCACCGGCACTCAGTGACGGAGACACAGAGCGAGGAAGGTGCAGCAACTTGTCCATGCTGGAGTTTGTACTGACTTCGGCCTGAGCGTGTACTGACTTTGGCCTGAGCGTGTACTGACTTTGGCCTGAGTTTGCATTGATGGTGGCCTGAGTTTGCACTGACGGTGGCCTGAGTTCGTACTGGCGGTTGCCTGAGTTTGTATTGACGATTGTCTGAGTTTGCGCTGACGATGGCCTGAGTTTGCACTGACGATGGCCTGAGTTTGTACTGACGGTGGCCTGAGTGACGACTCGATGGTGTGAGTTTACGCTCAGCGATGACGGTGCCGGATCTGAGCGCCCGGGTTGACATCGATCGGCAGGCTGACTGCCGCAGCTGATGAAGTTAGTGTGCGCGGTTTTTGGCCTAATCAAAGAACAATGAAAGCCGTACACGGCCAGATCAATGGCTTACCTCGGACTGGCCTCTCGCTCGCTGCTCCCTTCAGTCAACAGCCAGTGTAGCGGCAGCGCCAGTTGTTGTCGTCAGTGGCGGTGCTGAAGGCCACCTGTCGGAGACGCCGTTCACTGGACACCAACGCTGCAACACCGCCAGTCGTCGTCCTCCTCCACAGCCTCAACTCACTACTCAACTCGGGGCTGCGCTGACCACTTCCGCTCCATGGCCAGACGTCGTTGTCGGGGTCAGGGATGGAGTTGACACACTCGGCTCGGTCTCTCTGTTTCTACTGCTTGCTGCTGCGGCTGCTGCTGCTTCTAAAACAGCGTTGCACGAGCAGGACACGCGCACCAATCGCCGGCCCGGCGCCCGACACTGTGTGCGCGAGCTTGTCGCAGCGTGCTGACGGCCCGTGCATCTCAGCACGCCTTCCTCGCCGCTCTTTGCCCGCTCGCATTGCGCATGCTCGGAATGAGTGGGGAGCTAATTGCTCACCCTCCAGGCTCCATTCATGCATTGCGCCCCCTACCCCCTTCCCGCCAAGCCCAACCCTTCATTTTGGCCTCAACTGACTGCTATGTGTGATCCAGGATGTTAATGTTGGCGTGGTTAAAGCTCCATGGCGGTGCACAGTTGAATGTTGTCTCATAGTCATACCTACTTTTCTGGCAACCGGCCCAACGGCGCTAGACATGCTGGTGTTTGTGGCGTTTAAACTCTTCCAGTGATTATTGGTTATTTTTGTGGCGTTTAAACTCTGCCAGTCATTACTGATTCTAATATTTCGATGGGTTAGTGTTTGTGGCGTTCAAATTCTGCCAGTGATTATTGATTCTAATATTTCGGTGGGTTAGTGTTTGTGGCATTTAAACTCTACTGAGTACACACTCCGAGCACCGCAGCTTTCCGGCACCTTCCTCCAAACTCTGCCAGATTTAGTACGCCACTGAAAGGGCTTTATTTGTGCTCGTGTAAACTTTGTTGACGGCTATAAATGACACGCCTTGTTTTATTTGAGTTTTTTGTAACAAAGTTTTTTGTAACAAACTACTACTGTTTGAGCGCCAACTAAAAACTGCTCGTTAGCTGACAGTTTTCTGGACCCTATGGCGTAACTAAATACGGCAGTGGTTGAAGGAAGGATGTCGTAAACCAGTGCTTGGAGTTTGTGCTGAGTAGTGACGTAGCCTCAGTTACCGATATAGCCGCCGCTCTGTTGAGACAGAGCTGGGATTGCTGGGAGACCGATGTGACACCGCTGGGACACTGCGGGAACTGATGGGACACTGTGGGTGCACCGCTGGGACACTGCAGGGACAAAGCTAGAGAGAGAGAGGTACAGAGAGACTGAGGCAAAACTAGAGAGAGAGAGGTACAGAGAGACTGAGGCAAAACTAGAGAGAGAGAGGTTTAGAGAGACTGAGGCAAAGCTAGAGAGGTACAGAGAGACTGAGGCAAAGCTAGAGAGAGAGAGGCACAGAGAGACTGAGGCAAAGCTAGAGAGAGGCACAGAGAGACTGAGGCAAAGCTAGAGAGAGAGAGGTACAGAGAGACTGAGGCAAAGCTAGAGAGAGAGAGGTACAGAGAGACTGAGGCAAAGCTAGAGAGGTACAGAGAGACTGAGGCAAAGCTAGAGAGAGGCACAGAGAGACTGAGGCAAAGCTAGAGAGAGGCACAGAGAGACTGAGGCAAAGCTAGAGAGAGGCACAGAGAGACTGAGGCAAAGCTAGAGAGAGGTACAGAGAGACTGAGGCAAAGCTAGAGAGGCACAGAGAGACTGAGGCAAAGCTAGAGAGAGGTACAGAGAGACTGAGGCAAAGCTAGAGAGAGGCACAGAGAGACTGAGGCAAAGCTAGAGAGAGAGGCACGGACAGGAAAAGCTAGAGATGTACAGAAAGACTGAGGCAAAGCTAGAGAGAGAGAGGTACAGAAAGACTGAGGCAAAGCTAGAGAGAGAGAGGTACAGAGAGACTGAGGCAAAGCTAGAGAGAGAGAGGCACACAGAGAGAGTAAGAGAAGGGTTCAGAGATAGAGGAGAGACAGAGGCAGAAAGAGATAGAGGCAGAAAGAGACAGAGAGGGAGACAGAGAAGGAGAGACAGAAGCACATCGACAGAGAGGGAGACAGAGACAGAGAAGGAGAGACAGAGACAGAAAGAGGGGCCAAGGGAGAGAGAGCTTGCCACAACGATCGATATGTTTTGATCGCCCGATAACACCGTTAGCAGTCTGTGACAGGCCAACCGCTGATATGCTACAAGTCAGTTGGGGTGAGTGATGGGACAGTGTGCCGGCGGGTTCTGTCCTCTCTGTCTGTCTGTCTGCCTGTCTGTTTGTCTGTCTGCCTGTCTTTCTGTCTGGTTGATAGTCAGCCGTATGGTGGGGGGGGGGGGGGAGGGGGGGTGCGAGGAGGGGGTCCATTGTGAGTGTTCCAGTGTGTGAGTGCGTGTATTTTTTTTAAAATGTTTTATTGGTGGTGTATGCGCGTGTCGGATAGATATATCTGCTGCAGTCCATCATAAGAATGGTGAAACGTCAGTGGATTTACAATGTGTAGTCACCAAGCCAAACGTCAGTGGATTGAACAGTGTGTAGTCACCAAGCCAAACGTCAGTGGAAGTGGAGTGAACAGTGTGTAGTCACCAAGCCAAAAGTCAGTGGATTGTACAGTGTGCTGTCACCAAGCCAAACGTCAGTGGATTGTACAGAGTGTAGTCACCAAGCCAAACGTCAGTGGATTGTACAGTCACCAAGCCAACCGTCAGTGGATTGTACAGAGTGTAGTCACCAAGCCAACCGTCAGTGGATTGTACAGTCACCAAGCCAACCGTCAGTGGATTGTACAGAGTGTAGTCACCAAGCCAACCGTCAGTGGATTGTACAGTCACCAAGCCAAACGTCAGTGGATTGTACAGTCACCAAGCCAACCGTCAGTGGATTGTACAGAGTGTAGTCACCAAGCCAACCGTCAGTGGATTGTACAGTCACCAAGCCAACCGTCAGTGGATTGTACAGAGTGTAGTCACCAAGCCAAACGTCAGTGGATTGTACAGTCACCAAGCCAACCGTCAGTGGATTGTACAGTCACCAAGCCAACCGTCAGTGGATTGTACAGTCACCAAGCCAACCGTCAGTGGATTGTACAGTCACCAAGCCAACCGTCAGTGGATTGTACAGTCACCAAGCCAACCGTCAGTGGATTGTACAGTCACCAAGCCAACCGTCAGTGGATTGTACAGTCACCAAGCCAACCGTCAGTGGATTGTACAGTCACCAAGCCAACCGTCAGTGGATTGTACAGAGTGTAGTCACCAAGCCACTAGCATCTCTCCGCATCAACGGATAGCCGTCCACAGCGCAGGGTCATATGGCGACGGTCTCACAAAGCAGGGTAACAAGCGGTCTCACAAAGCAGGGTAACAAGTGGTCTCACAAAGCAGGGTAAGGCGGTCTCACAAGGCAGGGTAACAGGCGGTCTAACAAAGCAGGGTAACAGGCGGGTTCACAAGGCGGAGTAACCCACTGGTGGAACTGAACGCTGTACTGGCGGCGCGCTGTACTGGCTGTACGCTGTACTGACTGCACGCTGTACTGGCTGTACGCTGTACTGATGCACGCTGTACTGTCTGCACGCTGACTGCACGCTGTACTGACTGCACGCTGTACTGACTGCACGCTGTACTGGCGGCGCGCTGTACTGACTGCACGCTGTACTGGTGGGACTGCACGCTGTACTGGTGGGACTGCACGCTGTACTGGCGGCGCGCTGTACTGACTGCACGCTGTACTGGTGGGACTGCACGCTGTACTGACTGCACGCTGTACTGGCTGCACGCTGTACTGACTGCACGCTGTACTGGCTGCACGCTGTACTGACTGCACGCTGTACTGGCTGCACGCTGTACTGGCTGCACGCTGTACTGACTGCACGCTGTACTGGCTGCACGCTGTACTGGCTGCACGCTGTACTGGCTGCACGCTGTACTGGCTGCACGCTGTACTGGCTGCACGCTGTACTGACTGCACGCTGTCGCTTTTCCCGCTTGCTCCGCGCGCCGCTGAAGCTGACATCGATTTTACTTCCAACGTTGGCGTCGTGCGTCTGCCGCTGTTGTCGCTGAATATTGCAGCGTGCCCTGCACCACTGTTGTCGTTCATGTCGCTGTTGTCTTGCCCTGCACCACTGTTGTCGTTCATGTCGCTGTTGTCTTGCCCTGCACCACTGTTGTCGTTCATTGCCGCTGTTGTCTTGCCCTGCACCACTGTTGTCGTTCATGTCACTGTTGTCGTTCATGTCGCTGTTGTCTTTCCCTGCACCACTGTTGTCGTTCATTGCCGCTTTTGTCTTGCCCTGCACCACTGTTGTCGTTCATGTCACTGTTGTCGTTCATGTCGCTGTTGTCTTGCCCTGCACCACTGTTGTCGTTCATGTCTCTGTTGTCTTGCCCTGCACCACTGTTGTCGTTCATGTCACTGTTGTCGTTCATGTCGCTGTTGTCTTGCCCTGCACCACTGTTGTCGTTCATGTCACTGTTGTCGTTCATGCCGCTGTTGTCTTGCCTGCACCACTGTTGTCGTTCATGTCGCTGTTGTCGTTCATGTGTTGCTGTTGTCGCTAACTATCTCAACGTGCCCTGGCCTGTACCATTGAGGCCTTCGGCGTCGCCACGTGACCAGTTCACAAACAACCACACACACACACACACACACACACAGTCAACAGAATAACTTGAAGAGGTGAGATTTCAGAGGTGATCTGAAAGATGAGTGTTTGATGATTATCTTTGCAAGGGAGACTGTTCTAACGCAGCATAAGAAAGAGATCTCTGACCAAGTGAGTGCATGCACACAGAGGGAAGACAAAGAATGGAAGTATCGGATGAAGAGTGTACTGGCGGGTTGGTTTGTAAACTTTCAGAGTTCAGTCAAGTAGCCAGGAGCGGTCGAGTTGAGGCAGTTTCAGCAAAGAGAAGCGAGTTTGTACTGTATTCGTGAATCAGTGGGCAGCCAGTGGAGAGAAGTAAGATGAGGTGAGATATGTTGAGTGCTTGGAACGGTCAGGGCGAGACGAGCGGCGTCGTTCTGAACTTGGCTGGTTTGCTTCAGAGACACTGAGGACAGCCAGACAGGAGAGAATCGCAGCAGTCAAGGTGTGAAAGAACAAAGCAGAGACAAGACCTTTTGCGGCATCTGTGAACAGCAGATGACGGATGGAACTATTGCGATGGAGTTCAAAATTGGCTGAGCGTACCAGACGTGTGTGAGGTTTCCTGGTCAAGTGACAGTCAAGTGTAACACCAAGGTGTTCGACAGTCACACGATAATAAACAAATCTGGAATGAACATGATCAGTGAAGACATGAATTTTCAACAACAAAATCGAATCTGGGACACAACATGAACTGTGTAGAAACTGCGAATCTGAGAGTAAGCTGAATTGTGTAGAAACCCCTCCATTGCGTGTTCGTAACCATAATTATTATAGAGTCTCGCTTTTGGGCACAAAACAGATGGGTGGTGGAGAATACTGCTAAACAACTGTTACTGCTGGACCGTTTATTTATCACCACACTGCGAAAGCAGATTGACTTTGATGTCATACGACATCGTTGAGTCTGTGGCAAAGCTGACCACGGCCCTAACAGCCTGTGGAACTTGGCCCCAAGGGTCAGTGAGGTCAAGCAGGTGTCTCTGTCCTCTGTTCCCCATGTCACCGTTTTTACAACACTCCGACCACACTCTGCTCCCTGCTGCTGTTGTTGTTGTTGTTGTTGACAGATTTTCGGGTTTCAACTGGCGCAGGACAGCTGTGTTTCAAGAAGGCAGAACGGCTGTTTTAACAGTCGCAGGACAGCTGTGTTTCAAGAAGGGCAGAACGGCTGTTTTAACAGTCGCAGGACAGCTGTGTCTGAACAGCCCCCGACAGCTTTCAACAAGCGTAGGATAGCTAGACGAGCGGTTGAGACAGAATAGACGAGCGGTCTAGGGGTGATGAGACAGAATAGACGAGCGGTCCAGGGGTGTTGAGGAGGACTAGACGAGCGGTCTAGGGGTGCTGAGACAGAATAGACGAGCGGTCTAGGGGTGTTGAGACAGAATAGACGAGCGGTCTAGGGGTGTTGAGGACTAGACGAGCGGTCTAGGGGTGTTGAGGCGGACTAGACGAGCGGTCTAGGGGTGTTGAGGTTGAGACTCCTCAGCTTGGCCAGGTAGCGGTAGCGCGAGGGGCCCTTCGCTCGGCGGGCCATCAGGTTCAAGGTCACAAGGTCCATGTTATCAAGGTCAACGCCGGGGTCAGAAGCTGCCTTCACGGAGGCGGAAGACACTCTGGACGATCCAGCCAATCGCTGTTTGGCGGAAACTGATATCACGTGAGCGCGTGGAGCTGGAGGCGGAGCTGACGGTGGAGGGGCGGGGCCTGTGTCTGCAGGCGGATGTGGGCACGGAGTCCACCGACAGCCATTCCCGCACCCTGCCCGAGCGAGTGCCGGCGGAAGTGACGCGCGTATGTCCGGCGCTGGCGGCCGGCTCGGGCTGAGCGGCGGCGGCGGCTGCGGGCAGGGGCGGCTTGCAGCTGGCGGCGCGGGGCGGGTGCTCCGACACGCTGTACGTCCCCAGCACGCCCTGGCTCGTGCTGCGCGGCTCCACGTGCTTGGAGTGCAGCTCCATCAGCTCGGCGCTCACCTCGCTCCCTGACGCGCCTGCGTCGCCAGCCTCCTCCTGGAAGCGGACGTGGCCCTTGCTGCGTTTGTGGCCGGCGAGGTGGGCGTTATGGGCCAATAGGAAGCTCCGCCGACTCCGCCACTCCCGCTGGCTCGACGGAAGGCTGGAGCCGAGCGCCGTGTCCGCCGCCGAGTTCTTCTTGAAGGAGAAGAGCGGCGGGCGGCGGCTTGATTGGGACCCGCCGCCCACGGAGGGGAGCTGGGGGGTGGATGGCGGTGGGAGGAGGCGGGGGTCGTTCGTCCACGCTCCGTCGGGGTCTGTAGCCGCCGTCTCCCGACCTGCACGCCGACGTGTAGGCCTCGCGCAGTCTGGCCTCCGCCTGCAAGACACCACACGGTAGGTCAGTGTAGGACACGGTAGGCGACAGTGGGACACAGTAGATGACAGTGGGACACGGTAAGCGACAATGGGACACGGTAGGCGACAGCGGGGACACGGTAGGTGACAGCGGGACATGGTAGGGTGTATATCAGGATGACCATAAGACGCGGTAGGTGACAATAAGACACGGTAGGGTGACAGTAGGACACGGTAGGGTGCCAGTAGGACACGGTAGGGTGACAAAAGGACACGGTAGGTGAAGGTAGGCCACGTAGGGTGACAGGACACGGTTAGGTGACAATAGGACACGGTAGGATGTCAGAAGGACACGGTAGGTGAAAGTAGAACACGGTAGTTTGATAGGATGACAGTAGGTGAAAGTAGGACATGATAAGGTGACAGTAGAACATGGTAGGGTGACAGCAGGACATGGTAGGGTGACAGTAGGACAGGGTATGGTGACAGTAGGACATGGTAGGGTGACAATAGGACAAGGCGGGGTGAAAGCGAGTCAAGGTATGGGTAAAATAGGACAAGGTGTGATGCCATACTGATCTTAGAGCTGGGCCCTTCTGGGAAAATGGCGCTATTTCCCACCTCCTACTCCTTCCCCTGCGAGTGCTCTCCCCTGAGTGCGTGCGTGCGTGCGGTGTGTGTGTGTGTGTGTGTGTGTGTGTGTGTGTGTGTGAGTAGTGTGTGTGTTTGCCCCCGTGCGTGCGTGCGTGTGCATGTGAGTGTGTGTGTGTGTGTGTGTGTGTGTGTGTGTGTGTGTGTGTGTGTGTGTGTGTGTGTGTGTGTGTGTGTGTGTGTGTGTGTGTGTGTGACCTTATTGCCGTCAGTGTGTGTTTCAGTAAATGGTCCTTGGAATACGTGTAGAACGGCATGCCCTGAGCAGCAGTCTCTCTTATGTATGGACTTTCTGCTTTTACTGACACCTACAAGGACGCCTTACTTGTGGGTAAAGGCTGTGCCCTTACTGGGAAGGAGCCACTGTTGGAGATCCCACATTTGTCTGTCGCCTGGGCCCCTAGATCACCGGACCACAGGACAGTTTACAGCAGTTCCCACTTCTATATATATACGTTTCCTTTTGCCGTGGGAGTAGCCTGTCAATATTTTGAGGCGGACGTGACTTGAACCTGTGTCCATACTGTGGCGGGAATTCTGGGTCCCAAATTCTGAGGCCGCTATATATCGCTTTAACCGGTCGGCCACTGGATCATGGACCACACCGGACTATTGGGAGTCGGCCAGTGGACCACACCGGACCACAGGGAGTCAGCCACTGGACCACACCGGACCATAGGGAATCGGCCAATGGACCACACCGGACCACAGGGAGTCGGCCACTGGACCACACCGGACCATAGAGGGTCGGCCACTGGACCACACCGGACCATAGGGGGTCGGTCGCCGGGAGCACCGGGTCCGGAGAAACCCCCCTTGCCCCGGCAGCGGCATGCACTGACACGCACCTGTAGCTGTCGGAGCTGCTGGCGGTAGGAGGAGGAGTGGCGGCTGTCGGCTGACCCGTGGGGCCGGAACTTCTTGGGGGGCAGGCCGTTAGCCACAGGGGGGGCGCTACTGAACCGTTGCTGAGGGGCGGGCTGCGCGCTGCTGAACCGTTGCTGAGGGGCGGGCTGCGCGCTGCTGAACCGTTGCTGAGGGGCGGGCGCATGCTGCTGACCGGAACTGTGCGACACGCCGGCATGGTCCTCCGCGTCATCGTCAGGCTTGGCAACCTGTAGAGGCAACAGGGAGACAGGAAAAACCAGAAGCAACGTTCACAGCTGGCGTTCTCAGACAAGGTCCCAGCTCAGAAGTTTTTTTAAAAGAACGCTGATTTCGATGACGCAACATGACACAAAAGAAAATCATAAAAAGAACGCTGATTTTGATGACACAACAGAAAATGTGTTGTTGTTTTTTACCCTGATTTTGATGACACAACAGAAAATGTGTTGTTGTTTTTTAACCCTGATTTTGACGACGAAACATGACAAAACAGATTTTTTTTTCTAACCCTGATTTTCATGACACAACATGACACATCAGAAAATGTGTTTGTTTTTGTAACGCTGATTTTGATGACACAGCATGACACATCAGAAAATGTTAAAAAGAACGGTGATTTTGATGACGCAACACAAAACAACGCAAACTCCTTTTTCAAAGCAAGGGACTGAGAGGTAAACGATGATGAATGATTTCTTTTTCATTTCTCAACGTTTATCTCTCGGTCTGTTGCTTTTGCCCTCGAAATTTGCATGTTTTGTGTGGACCCATTAAAAACACCGTTCTTTTAATTTTGTGTGTTCACATTGACAAGTTGTAGCAGATGGTAACGTTACGCAATAAACTCAAGTTGTAACTGGATAGACAAGTCACACAGTTAACCCATGTTGTAACTGGTGGAAAAAGTCACACAGTTAACCCATGTTGTAACTGGTGTACAAGTCACGCAGTAAACCCGTGTTGTAACTGGTGTACAAGTCACGCAAAAAAACCCATGTTGTAACTGGTGGACAAGTCACAATTAACCCGTGTCGTAACTGTGTACAACTCACGCAGTAAACCCATGTTGTAACTGGTGGAAAGGTCACACAGTTAACCTATGTTGTAACTGGTGGAAAAGTCACACAATTAACCCATGTAGATACCGGTGGACAATTCCCACAATAAAGCCATGTTGTAACTGGTGGAAACGTCAGGCAAGCTGCAACGGCGGGCCAGCTGTACCTGTGGCGGTTTAGCGTAGACTCGGATCTGCACGGACCCGCCTCCCTGACCTTGACCAGGAGCAGAATCCAAGAGGAAAGAGACCCGGGGGCGTGGCCTCTGCTCGCCGCTGCTGACGTAGTCCCCGCCCCCTTTCAGCACTCCGCCGCTTCGCTTGGCTGCACGTGCAGGCATCGGCTCGTCCGCGTTATTGTCATCGCCGCTGTCGTCATCGTTAGTTCTGTTGCTGCCGCTGACATTGGCCTTAGTCAAGTCTCGCATGTCTACTACCAGCGTCCTGACGTCTGTCACCTGCGGCTGCAGAGGACAGAGTGAAGGGTTGGAAGAGAGAGTCCGAGGACAGAGTGAAGGGTTGGAAGAGAGAGTCCGAGGACAGAGTGAAGGGTTGGAAGAGAGAGTCCGAGGACAGAGTGAAGGGTTGGAAGAGAGAGTCCGAGGACAGAGTGAAGGGTTGGAAGAGAGAGTCCGAGGACAGAGTGAAGGGTTGGAAGAGAGAGTCGAGGACAGAGTGAAGGGTTGGAAGAGAGAGTCCGAGGACAGAGTGAAGGGTTGGAAGAGAGAGTCAGAGGACAGAGTGAAGGGTTGGAAGAGAGAGTCCGAGGACAGAGTGAAGGGTTGGAAGAGAGAGTCCGAGGACAGAGTGAAGGTTTGGAAGAGAGAGTCAGAGTGAAGGGTTGGAAGAGAGAGTCAGAGGACAGAGTGAAGGGTTGGAAGAGAGAGGCGATTCAGAGGACCACTGTTTCCCTGACGTCCAACACTCTTCACGCCGTCTCCATTCAGCGCAATAAACCGCTTAACAAACTGGCTGTCAAACACAGATTCATCATAACATAAAGCACAGAAATGTGATATGATCAACTAACCGGTAAATTAACCCCTTCACTGCCACAGCCTGTAAAAATTGCTGAAAGATGCACGGACGTGCCTGCAAACGCAATATTTTCCGGTCCTGTAACACATCTGCTTTCCACGCTGTGCGTTGTGATCAAAATCCTTTCATATGCCAGTGCCAAAAAGAAGACCCCAAAAACTGAAGGGTTTCAAATTTCTCACTTTTATTGGTCGTGTTCACATGACGTCATGGCAGTGAAGTGGTTAATCAGTCCCACTAATCTTTTACTGAAACTTAGTCGCCATGTAAATCAGTCAGATTATCGATCATATCAAATAATACCTTTCTTTTAACCTGCATGAATACATGCGATATTCGAATGACTTTCAACCAAAGGAGAATTTTTTCAACAAGCAGTTACAGTTCACGTACGCGCACGCACGCGCGCGCGCACAACACACACACACACACACACACACACACACACACACACACAAAAGCGCGCTCAACACACACACACTCACACACACACTCACACACACACACACACACACACACACACACACACACACACACACACACACACACACACACGTACACACACACACACGCACGTATACACACACACATGCACGCACGCACGCACGCACACACACATACACACAAGCACTGCACGTACACACACACTCACATACACACACAAGCACGCACGCACGCACGTACACACACACACGCACGCACGTATGTACACACACACAAACACAAACACAAGCACAGCACGTATACACACACACACACACACACACACAAGCACGCACGTATACACACACACACACACAAGCACGCGCGCACGCACCTACACACACACACACACACACACACACACACACACACACACACACACACACACACACACACACGCACACACAACACACACAAGCACGCATGCACGCACCTACACACACACACACACACACACACACACACACACACACACACACACACACACACACACACACACACACACACACACACACACACACACACACACGACCTTGACCCCCGTGACGGGAGCACGAGGCAGCATGGGCACAGGCTCCAGCTCACTGGATGGTGCCGACTTGCCACCGTTGCCAAGGGAGATGTGGTCGGACAGCTGGGTGGGGCGTGGTCTCGGGCAGGACGGGCAGCTGGGTGGGGCGGCAGTCGGACAGGTCAAGGCGGGGGACGAGGGGCGTCTCCAGGAGAACGTAGGACACATCGTCGGACACCCTCCCTCTGGACACCATGTTGCCCCCGCCTTGGGACTTGCCTAGAGACGCCCCGATCTTGTCGCCAACCTCCAGCACGACTTCCAACCTGCACGAGTCAAGTCATGTTCTGTCAAATCACGAGAAGTCATGTTACGTTATGTCGAGTCAAACCAGACCATGTCAAGTCAAGCCAAGTAGATTGATGTCAAACCAACTCATAGGTCACAGGTCCAGTCGTATGTTAATCTAAGTCAGTCAGACCATGTGATGTCGTACCAGACCAAGCCATCCAAGGAAAGCCTAACCAGATCAAATCAGGCCAAGCCATGTCAACTTAAGTCCAACTACGCCAAGTCAAGTAAAATTAGGTCGGGTCAAATCAAAGTAAAATCAGGTCGGGTCAAATCAAAGTAAAATTAGGTCGGGTCAAATCAAAGTAAAAGTAGGTCGGGTCAAATCAAAGTAAAAGTAGGTCGGGTCAAATCAAAGCATACGAAGCCAGGCCCCACCAAACGGGAAGGTGCCGGGCGAGGTTCAGCAAACGGATCTTACAACAGAGACAACATCGGACCTTACAGAGCAACAGCGGATCCTACAACAGCGTGCCTCATTGTGCCTATCACTGGCAGGAGCTGGAAACCCACACGCGATGCATTTTAAGAATGGCCTGACCCCACTGACAACGTGTGGAAAACGTAATTCGGCTGGACTCCAGAGACTTGACACTGAGTCCGCCATGCTGACCTTGATGCTCAACGCCCGCTGAACCGACAAGGTCACGTGAGGGTGGAAACTATAGAAAAGGCGAGAAGGTTAATCTCTCTCTCTCTCTCTCTCTCTCTCTCTCTCTCTCTCTCTCTCTCTCTCTCTCTCTCTCTCTCTCTCTCTCTCTCTCTCTCTCTCTCTCTCTCTTCTCATCCGCGTTACAGTCCTTCCGTGCGCCCGCGCGTAGTATGCGATGAGCAGGAAATACAATATTATGTCTATATATATATATAACTTTTCAGTTTTTATGTTTACAGTCTTGTTGATCATTTATAGAGCGCGGTATGCTCACCCTTATCAGGGTGAGCCGGTCTGGCCTAGCGGTAAGGCGTTAGTCTGGAAAGCAGAGGGACCTAGGTTCGAATCCGCTTCGGCTCTCCTTTCTCTTCAAAATCTGTGGTCTGTGGACACTGTATTGTGACTTTGTCCTTCATAGTTAATCAAACATTAAAATGGCTCTCGTCGCTGCCCATCTAAATGCAGGAGTCATGCTGGTGGTGACAGTGTAGCGATAGGTATATAATCTCCCTCTTTCCCCACCTCTATACCCCCTTCTCCCCGTCCCTTATAAGCCTTATGGTTTCTGTGGACGGTAAGCACCATGTTTACTTACCTTATCGGTGAAATACCGCGCTAAACAAATGACTTCTATTATTATTATTATTATTACCTGACAGCTGGTTCTTTGTGTGTTGAGAAACGGAGTTGTGGAGCTACCACTCTGTCTAGTCACCGTCCCAGTCACCCACTCTGTCTAGTCACCGTCCCAGTCACCCACTCTGTTTAGTCACCGTCCCAGTCACCCATTCTGTCTAGTCACCGTCCCAGTCACCCACTCTGTCTAGTCACCGTCCCAGTCACCCCGTACTCCGCTTGCACCGACAGCCGTGCTCGCCATCTTGTGACGTTGTGCCTACAATCCCTGATGACAGCACTGTTGACGTCACGACTACATGCGTGACGTGATTGATGGCGGCATGACGAGGCATTTTCCTTCACGTGTTGTTGAAACGTATGCTGAGCGAGTGGTTGTCAGACAGGAGGACGGTGCGAGTGAAACCACCTTTTCCTGCAAGCCTCACAGTGGACCTGAGTCACTGTCGTTCAGGGCACCAACGGTGACCGACACCTCGTGCATCCTTCCGTTCACACGCCAGGTGTATGGGGAACAATACCCCACCATAAAGTGCTATCGTCCTACTGTGATACCTCACCACAAAGTGCAGTCATCCTACTGTGATACCTCACACAAACAGCTGTGGTCCTACTGTGATACCTCAACACAAAGTGCTGTCGTCCTGCTGTGATACGTCACACAAAGCGCTGTCATCCTACTATGATACCTCACACAAAGTGCTGTCATCCTATGCACTGTGTACTCACCATAAATTATACCTCTTGGGTCAAACTGTGCTGGACCACTGACGGAATGGGTCTAGTCGCGTGCATGCTGACTGTTTTTCCGTAACCTTTGACACAAATACATCCTGGTGCCCGGTGCCTGTCTCACAGTGCTGGCGGGTCCAAGGCAGCAGATCCACGGCAGAGTGTGGAGGACGGCGACCTGCTGGCTGTCACTTTGTGCACCCTGCACACAGTCGCTTCATTGTGAAGTGCAGTTCAGCACACGCTTTGTCTGTCGGCGTTGTAGTGTGCTGCGCTGATCTCTAGCTTGCTCACGCTGCCAGCGGCTGTGGCCTGTAAGCCGTTAATCCCTTAATCTGCCGTGAGGACCGATCCGGCTGTCTGTCCACCGCCCGCTGCATATGGACCACGGCCTGCACTGACCACCACTGACCACCACCGGTCTGCCCTCAGTCCCCACCGCCTTACAGACCCGCAGGCCTTAAAAGGCACGCAGTCTTCACAGACAGTTTCCACAGACCTTAAGCCCCTTCTTAACTGGGCGAATGTTTGCTCGCCGAACATACTTCGGACACTTCGACGAACTATGATTCGTTTCTTAACTGAACTTTTAGTTCGCCGAACATGGTTCGGACAGTTCGAAGAATTTACTTGTTCTCGGCTGGCTTGTAATGAGATGCAAGCTTCGG